>PVIC010000898.1:0-104633 GCA_004025085.1 Thryonomys swinderianus | reverse complement strand
CACCACGCCCAGCATTATATGTGGTAACCGGGGATCGAACTCAGGTCCTTACGCTTGCGAGGCAGGCGCCGGAACCACTGAGCTAACCCTCCGGCCCTCAAGTGGTTTTGAGTATGCAAAAGTACAGCCATTTTTGTTCCCAGACCTTTAAATTTTTTTTTTTTTTTTTAAGACAGGGTCTCGCTTTGTAGTTCGAGCTGGCTCTGAGCTCACTATGTAGCCCAGGCAAGCTTTGAACTCAGCAATCCTCCTGCCTCTGCCTCCTGAGTGCTGGGATTACAGGAGTGAGCCACCACGTCTGGCTAAAAATTTTCTTTTTTAAAAAAGAGGTTTCTATTTCCACTCTTTTAAAGGTTTACCAAGCCACTACCTGGGCCCTGGTTCATGTGTCAGGTGTCTGATGTGCCTGACATATGACACTGAAGGACTGACTGTCTCTGCTCCCAGAGAGGGAAGTGGCTAGCCAAAAGCCTCACTTCCTGCTCTGATGAAGAGGACTGAAGGAGACCAAGGCAACTTGCAGTGACCCTCTCCACAGACATCTCCATCTCCTACAAGAAGCCCTGAGTGGCCCTGAATTCATGGGTAAGCAAATTTAATTCTTATGGTAGCTGTTTTAACTTTCTTCTCTGGAAAATCCTCCTGTAGATTCATAGGCATAATTGGAGTCATGTAAAGCAGCAGTCAGAACTTCTTTATTCTGTTTTGGCATGTCAATTTAAGGTCAAGTGTTCACCCATGAGTTTTTCAATTTCCTATGGTGTACTACTTCCTTAATAGGAAGAGATTTACTAGCAAAATTTGGGGAATTTCCAATTCTGGCAAAGGCCAAAGTGAATTTTATCCATTGGGATTATGCCAGGTCATGCTTCTTAGATACCCCTGAGGTTACTATAAAGACTTGTACTGCTCTGAATCCTGCCTCTTTAGTGTCTTTTGGCTCAGAAGTTACCCACTCTTGTGAATGGATGATTTCCCAACTCTATGCAAGCAGATGAGCCCTCAGTGATGTGCCCCTGCAAGACTCTGACGAGGTGTGAGTCACTGATGGAAGTACAGTAGTCTTGTCCAAGAAGGACACTGAAAGGCAGGTTATGCAAATGTCAGTTTACAACAGGTCACAGAGGCCAAATCCCATTCCTCAAGGACTTCTACTCAAAGAGCAGAGCTCAGACCTCTTATTTATTTTAAGAAGAGGTAAAAAGCTAAACAGCAACACAAATTCCATGTATGCCTTTTTCATTTTTACATGTCAATGCAGCAATATGGAAAGGGCCTTGCTAGCTAATAAGCAATCATCTATAAATCTCAAGGAAGAAATTCTACAATCACTATAGGCCGTCTATCATTTTCTCAAGTAGGTTGCTGTCATTCATTGTAAGGAACACCAAAGAGATATTCTGAAGTCTTTAGGAAATAAAAACCTGGATATAGAGGCAAGATGGACAGCCTTACAACTCCTCAGGACCTTAGTCTTATTCCCAGTTCCTGAGGAACCATTAAAACCACTCTGTGTTTCCCAGGAAGATAAATGGGCCAGAGAACAAGAGGAAATTAGAGGAGATCAAGCACGTTCAGGGTGGGATAGCCATAGACAAGGGGGAATTAGAAAGGTACTGTTGGTATTTAGAAAACAAATTAGTCCTTCCTTAAGGGACACAGTGCAATGCTATAAAGAACTTTTCATCATTCTTTCTATATGGGAAGAGACACTATATTGGAAATAGTCACTCAACTTTTCACAGGACTACGACTAGTGGTACCTACTTGACTGGTCTGGAAAGCTTGCTCTCTCTGCACCCACAACCCTGCCAAGCCTAAACCACTTTGTTAGAACCTGTACAGAAGGGAGAGTCAAACCTTGGGAAGGATTAATGGTTAAATTCCTCTGTGAGGAATTTAAGTAAAGATTGTTCCAAACTGACATCTTTATAGGCTAAACGAGGTCTTCTCTACCTGTTCAGTACACGGGTAGTACAGGAGCTCCTCAAAGAAATTATTCCTGGGTATGGGTCACCTTCAGAGTGAAAATGGGCCTCTTTTACCTCTCAAATAACTCAGCAGATAGCAAAGGTTCAGGAATGCAGTCCCATTTCCATTTTACATGGTGACCTTAGGCTTCTCGAAAGGTTGAGTAAATGAACCTAATGCAAACTCTGACAAAACTTTGTCAAGAAATGTCTGAGTCCTGACTCTAATTACTGCCAGTAGTATGCATGAAATTTCAAAACATCTTCCAAGTTGGGTTAAATATGAGTCCATTTGAGATGTTGTATGAAATGTCTTTTCTATCTTTTGATAAGGTAATAGATCCATAGATTACAAGATTCTTACAATATCTTATTAATCTAACCAAGTAGAACAACAGACTATCCAACTGTCTAGAAACAAAATCTTGCCAGCTCCTGGTCCAGCTAATGTCTGACATGGAGACCAAGTGCTCTTTAAAACTTGGAAAGATGGGACTCCTGGAGATCAATTAATAATAACGGAAGGAGCCATTTTCAGTTATCCTTGCTATACGTACTGTCATAAAGGTGACACAGATTGTTGGATTCACCTTTCTAGCATAAAGCCAGCTCCATTTGAACTGTCTGAAGGAAAAAAAAACACCCAAAAGAATAAAGTTACTCCTCTGGAAGACCTGAGATTCCTCTTCAGAAAAGCAAGACTCCAGTGCTGCTGTGAGCACAGATAAGCAAAGTTACTAATGACCCCAATTCACTGCAGTTTAAATGAACACCTGAACTGAGACTTCTATTTTTATTAGCTCCACAGTGTAGGTAATCTTGCTAAGTTTTTGGCTCTTAGGGTCTCGATAATTTATCTAACATTTCTCTTTGCCATACTTTCCTCTCTACAGGAAGTATAGAAGTTTGATCTGCTCCTCATATATGGGCTCTATATCTACAACCTAATAATAAAGTTACTTTCTTGCTTGCTTTTTTTTTTTTTTTTGAGACAGGGTCTCGCTTTGTAGTTCAGGCTGGCTCTGAGCTCACTATGTAGTCCAGGCAAGCCTCGAACTCAGCAATCCTCCTGTGTCTGCCTCCCGAGTGCTGGGATTACAGGCATGAGCCACCACGCCCGGCCTTTCTTGCTTTTTTTTTTTGAGACAGGGTCTCACTATGTAGTTCAGGCTGGTCCTGAGCTCTATGTAGCCTAGGCAAGGCTCGAATTCACAGCAATCCTCTTGCCTCTGACTCCTGAGTGATGGGATTACAGGTGTGAGTCACCACATCTGGCATTATATGTGGTACCCCAGATTGAATTTGAAACCTTGCCCTTGCCAGGCAGTTGCTGGAACCACTGAGCTAAATTCTTTGCCCTACAGTTACTTTCTTTCACTCATCTAACAGGTCAACAGTCACTCTAGTCCCATTGTCTTCTGACAATCCAGCCAGTGAGAACACCCCAACATAGAAAGTAGGTAGAACCTATCAGCAAAAATAGTTACATGGAGATGGAGATCTCTGCACACCCAGCACTCCATAAGGAATTATGCAAATATGTGTCTCTCAGGAGTAAGTGAGGAAGAATAAGTTGTTGAATCCTAGCTGGGGAAGTAGATGCGACCTATTAATTACAGAACCCCAGGACATATGCGCAGAACTGTTGAACACAGACTTCTTATAAGCACTTGAGCAGGTTTTAGATAAGGCAGCCTGGACCTGATGCCACCCCAAGGAGTGGAAAATTCCAAAAGAACAGTCTCTGTTGAACTCTCCACAACTGTGCGGTTTCACAGCAGTTCACTTTTAGGCTCTAGAGGGTATTCATTTTTCTACTCTTTCAGAGCCACAACTCACTTTGCAGAGCACGTTTCTTTACTACTTTGAATAAATGCAAAACCTTGCTACCATTTGTGCTTGTCTTGACTAATTTTTTGCTCAGGACAAGAATCAAGATGTCACCCACAGGTACAAATTATCAATGATGAATGTGACTATAATGTATATCTGAAATGTACCAATAAACTCAATTAAGGAAAAAAACAGAAAGAACCTGTCAACCACCTGTAGGAGACCACACCACTCCCCAAGCCCAGTAACACCATTTTCAGCCATAATCTATTACTCTTTGGAAAATTAAAGGAGAAGGAAAACAATCACAACCAATCTGACAAGGCTGAAAGGAAAACAATGATTCTGCTGCAAAGTTGTCCCCCAGGTTAGGCATGAGGACAAAAGCTGGCTGTTGAGGCAGGCTGGTGCCAAACAGGCTCCAGAAGGGAAGCAGGGGGCAGGGAGGAAGCAGGTGGAAAGCCAAGAGACCTGGCTGGAGGTACCTGTAAATTTCTCTAGATTCGTTAGTATCTTTCAAAATAAAATCAACTTGATGCTGATTAAAGCTGAAAAACCCCACTAGCCCAGAATGCTGAATGTTTGACTCTAGGGTCCCTGAACAAATTGTTTTCCCTTTTCATGCTGATCCTTGTGAACTCTTCAGCTCAGCCTGGCTTGCCCATGGGGACAGGGTTAGTAATGGAAGTCCAGGTTTACTCTTGGCATTTAGCTGTCAGAGACATCTCCAAGCAACCCAGCAGAAAGGAGACAAGAAAGTCTTCTCACCCTACATGATGCTTTCTGCATATACAAATGGGCTGAAGAGCCCTCAGCCTTCATAGATTCAAAAAAGGTTCATCTGTTGCCTAATTCCCTATGCCAAGTGTTTTTACGCAAGAAGTCTCATTTCATACAACACTGTGAGCAGCTGGCATTAAGCTACCTAAGATTGTTTAGAAAGACACTAGAGTTCAGAGTGGATGGAAAAACCTGGTTAAAGTCACACATTTAGCTATGAGCATCACTGTCCAGGTAGAAGTACGAGGCTTCTGACTCTTCTCAACTACCTACACCTGATGCGGTGCTAACATGAACAATACAAACAGGACTCTCAGGTACAAAATGCCCTTCAGAGTTGTATTTAAAGTTTATACTTTGGACTTACAATAGGAATTCTTTTCTTTTCTTTCCTTTTCTTTTTCTTTTTTTGGAGACAGGGTCTCGCTTTGTAGTTCAGTCTGCCCTGAGCTCACTATGTAGCCAGGGCAAACCTTGAACTCAGCAATCCCCCTGCCTCTGCCTCCTGAATGCTAGGATTACAGGTGTGAGCCACCACACCCAGCATTGTGGTATGTGGTACTGATTGCTGGTGGGTGTGAATCACCACACCTGGTATTGTTGTATGTGGTTACGGGGACCAAACCAGGCACCTTGCACTTGCAAGACATGCACTGGAACCACTGAGCTAAATCTCTGGACCTACAACAGGAATTCTTAAACTGGCAATTGGTTGTTATACTGAGCCCTACTTGGAATAAAGTTTTAAAGTCAAAAAGAAAATATAGTTACAAAAGAAAGCAACTATGTTAAAGTACAATTATGAAAATATTAAATACTAAAAACCAAAACAGTGGTATAGCAATGTGCTTGCTTTTTTTTTTTTTTTTTTTGAGACAGGGTCTCGCTTTGTAGTTCAGGCTGGCTCTGAGCTCACTATGTAGCCCAGGCAAGCCTCGAACTCAGCAATCCTCCTGCCTCTGCCTCCCGAGTGCTGGGATTACAGGCATGAGCCACCACGCCCGGCCTTTCTTGCTTCTTTTTTGAGACAGGGTCTCACTATGTAGTTCAGGCTGGTCCTGAGCTCTATGTAGCCTAGGCAAGGCTCGAATTCACAGCAATCCTCTTGCCTCTGCCTCCCGAGTGCTGGGATCACAGGCGTGAGCCACCATGCCCAGCACTGTTGTATGTGGCATTGATTGTTGGTGGGCGTGAGTCTCCATGCCCAGCATTGTATGTGGTTTCCAGGGATCGAACTCAAGACTTTGTGCTTGTGAGGCAGGCGCCGGAACCACTGAGCTAACCCTCCGGCCCAGTGCTTGCTTTTTTAATAACCCACAAGTAACAAGATCTAAGGTCTATCAAGTAATACAACTTCAAGTAGTAATGAATACAGGTAAGATTTTGAGATTTCTACAAAAACAGCAATGTGACATGAAAATATCTGATATTTTAATTAGTGGCAAAGTTACAAGTAACTGCTGTTACCACAGACTGTTGTCTGTATTTATAATTAAATACTAAATTACTGTCAGAAGTTAATGAAAACAAAATGTGATTCCCAGCCCCATCTAAGTTCGCTGTTTTTCTTACACATCTAACCCATGCAGCAACCCACTCAGGAGATACTTTGGGCTACTATCCCCATTTTTTAGAGGCTAAGGAGCTTTCCCAAGGTCATACAAGGCCACAAGGTTGGTAGGACTCACTAGATTCTCTTCTGGTCTGCAGGTGGGATCCTGCAGCCTTGTTGGGCAGTTTTATTTCAAGGAGAATCTTCCTTTTGGATTTTTCCTAGTTCAGGTTAGCATCTTCCACTTGACCCCCATCCAGAGATTATTCTGGAGTGCTAACTCGACCCTCAGCCAGGGAACTTCTAGTCACTGGCCGGGTGCCATCTCCTCAGCAGAAGCTTCTCTGAGCCCTGCCCCTCCACCCGACCCTGCAATTGTCCCTGGCTCTGGTTGGCTGTTCTCAAAGCACTTAGCACTATGGCAAGTGAGCCTCTGCCTGTGTCATTATTGAGCCAACATCTATTTTCTTTTTGCTGAACAGTGAGTGTATGGGGCAGAACTCTGCCTGGTTTTGACCATCTTTATACCCACTACCTGTGTGCCTGCTGC
The DNA here is from genome assembly GCA_004025085.1 of Thryonomys swinderianus. Taxonomy (NCBI): domain Eukaryota; kingdom Metazoa; phylum Chordata; class Mammalia; order Rodentia; family Thryonomyidae; genus Thryonomys; species Thryonomys swinderianus. The sequence goes on along the minus strand of PVIC010000898.1, from coordinate 97,948 downwards.
CATGTAGACAACAACCATGGAATGAATGAATGAATCAGTGAATGAAGAATGAACGCTCTATGGCCCTAGAAATATAACTACTTCTTCATTATGATTTCTGGCTGACTTGATCCTCCTGTCCCTACGTTACTCTCTAATCAATAGCTAAATTACTTCATCGTGTTTATTAAATGGGTCCCTCTGTCTCTCTGGCCTTCAGATTATCATTCTTTCTCTCCTCTGGATCTACTCCAATTTTCTTTTAAACAATGTTTCTACTTGAACAAGCAGGACTCAAATGTTCAGGGAAGTGTGCGCTGGATGGGTTGGAGACGGCGCACACACAGAGCTCAGCTCTCAGCCAAGGCCATGCGTCTCGTCAACTGTAAGGCGGTGGGCTGCAGGGAAACTCACCACTTCAGCTCACCTCTAGGAACAAGCTGAGAGACAGGAACAAATGGTTCCCATCAAGAAGGCTAGCATCCTTTCCCAGTCAACAAATTTTAAGAGCACATGAGTACATTCCACTTCTGATCCTTCCCTTGAGTAGAGAAAACCTCCTTTAATTTCTTTTTCTTTCTTTCTTTCTTTCTTTCTTTCTTTCTTTCTTTCTTTCTTTCTTTCTTTCTTTCTTTCTTTCTTTCTTTCTTTCTTTCTTTCTTTCTTTCTTTCCTTTCTTTCTTTCCTTTCTTTCTTTCTTTTTTTTTTGCACCTAGGTTGAAAATTAAGCTTTTTTTTTTTAGCAGGGTTTGCCTTTCCTTCTCATTCTGTTGGGATCACATCAGAGATAATAGTTTCTTTGGTCTCTTTATTTGGGGTGCTTCCCACTCCAATGCCTTAAATCCAGTCTCTATGTTCCTGTTCCATTGTCTCATATTTGGATCAATAATGATCTCCCAGGACTCCCAAATATTAAAAACTGACACAGAAGCCTTCTCAAACTCAGACATTTTATTAAACCCTTTGCCTTGAGTAATTTGGTTACTTTAGGGGACAATAGTGTTGCTCCTCCTAAAATCACTAAAATCTTAGTGTATGGCTGCACCATTAGACAAGAGAGCACATCCCAAAGTGGCAACTTTAAGCTTGCTAACGCTGGTTTGGTGTATAAGTAGGGATGTGTCATTTTTTTGACTTGCATCTAAACATATTAAAAGGATTCCAGGTGTTGGAAAAAGCCTCCCAAATGGCAGGTAGCACAGAGGAGCAATTTCCTTCCTGTCTTAACTTGAACTACACAAAGGCAAAAGTGGAAATATCTTGTCACATTCTTACCATTGGATAAATTCCAATGGATCACACAGGAGTAAGAGCACTGGGTCTCAGAGTTGGGTCTTGGAGTTGGGTTTTATCTTGGCTGATATGTGACCTAGAAGGTGATTATTTCTTTTCCTCTCTGGCACAGTTCCTCACCTATAAAATGGGGATAGTATTACTTCCCTCTTCTATGGTCATGAAACTAAGTATGCAAAGCATTTAGTATAGCATATGACACATAGAAAACATTTATTCGTGGCAACAATTTAAAAAAATCTATCTATCCAGTGTTTCAGCACATAGACTTGTTCACTCTAACACTTTGCCAGTGTTGATGTGCAGAATTCCACAGCCAGAGTGCTGTTCTTCCAATTCTGAACTAAGTGTTTGCTTGTGAGGCAATGTCATTTGTGCGAGGTAGTTCAGGGAGTGGCCAGGAGGACAGTCTTTCAAGGCAGGTCTGGCTTCAGTTTTTCCCAGCTGGGGCTTTGCTTTGTCGGATGAAGGCATCTCGGAGGTCACTGCAGAAAGCATGTATGCTTCTTAGAACTAAGCACTCTTAAAAGAGAATGGCTCAGAGGTCATGTGAGTTACATGCCTTCAAGATGTGATTTCAATGGCCTGTGATGAGGTATATAGTGGGATCCCATTCTCAAACTCACCTTCTTTTTTGTCTTGGAGTTATTTAAGATCTTTAGCTTATATATGAAAAGTCCTGGCATTTGGAAGGTCACCTGATCATGTGTGCATTTACATAGTCATTCATTAAAAAAGAGTTAATGTAGGCAGGTGTGGTGACACCTGAAATCACAGCACTCTGAGGCTGGAGCAGAAAGACAATAAACACAAGTCCAACCTGGAAAAACACAAACATAGTGAAACCCTGTCTCAAAAATTTAAAAAAATGGGCTGGAGATAGATATAGCTCAGTGCAAATATTCTGTGTTTAATCCCTAGTGACAGACAGACAGACATGCATGCTCACGTGTGTGTGTGCGTGCGTGTACGCACACACGCACACGCACACACACACACACACACACACAGTTAATGAGACTTTACAAAGTGCCAGGGACCAAACATGGCTCAGGTGAGGTCAAAATGGGAACCTTGAAGAGCTTGCTAAGTAGACACAATATGGGAAATAAAAATGTGAGCGGCATTACCATGAAAGAACAAGCTATGATTAAATGCTACAGGTGAAGACCACAGCCAGACAAAAGCAGTGGGCACTCACAAGGGAGATTCTAGAAAGCTGGGGTTGCCAAGAAAGGTTGTAGGAAAGAGGTGATGTTTGACTTGAGCCTGTCTTTCCATAGTTCTTTTCTCCAAACATCCAGACATTTCTGTCTTTTAAAAAATAAATCCAGGGCCGGAGGGTTAGCTCAGTGGTTCCCGCGCCTGCCTCGCAAGCGCAAGGTCCTGAGTTTGATCCCCGGTAACCACATACACTGCTGGGTGTGCAGACTCACGCCCACCAGCAATCAATGCCACATGCCACAGTGCTGGGCGTGGTGGCTCACGCCTGTGATCCCAGCACTTGGGAGGCAGAGGCAGGAGGATTGCTGAGTTCGAGGCTTGCCTGGGCTATATAATGAGCTCAGAGCCAGCCTGAACTACAAAGCGAGACCCTGTCTCAAAAAGGAAAAAAATAAAAATAAAAAATAAATCCAAACCAAATTGCTCAAGATACAAAAAGAAAGCCCAGAGTGTGACAGTAATGGTCACATTATGATACAAAACTTTTCACTGCTTTGAAAAAGAAAAAAGATCAGCCTGGTAGAAATCAAATTGCTGGCTGGCTTGGACGTCGTTCATGAATTAACAATCTCTGCTAATCACTCCTGGTTGGCATTTATCACAGGTACGTTTTACAAGATGAATTTTGTCATCAGTGCTGGCAGCTCCTCACCAAGTCCCACCAGCAGCTGCAAATATGCATTAATAATATTTTGTTTGGGTTCCCACTTGCCACTCTCCACCCTCCTCCTTCATGCGTATGAACAGTATCATTACCAAGTGGCACCCACATAACTGAACACAAAGGCAACTTGGAAGTTTTAAATGAAAACAGATGTTGAGAAATGCCATTATCACATGCATGCTACAATAAATAGCATTAACATTTCTAAGTGACAGGCCTCTGAATTGGACTGCAAGGAGCTCACATTTACAATTAAATGAGGGACTTATCCTCTGCATGCCTGGGTTCTACAGGTGGCTTGGTGACAGTCATCCTTTATAGTATTTTGATTTGAGTGCGCCTGTTAAGAGCCGGCTAAAGAGGGATTGGACAGGCAGACATTTAGAAAGGTGTTAGTGCCAGAAGCATTCGCTGTCTAACTGCCTGGATGCAAAACTAACTTAGCATAGCAGCTGAATGTGAGAGCTCTTAAAATGATTTCTCCACAAACAGTGTGGTATTTGTGCCAAGGGGTGGCATCATTGTTTATATCATTGATCACTGGGTCTGGGGCTTTGGAATAGTTTGTCACCCCTAGCTCTTCACTAATGCATTAGATGAGAGATAATTTTTATCATTTCAAGAATGTTATTTAATGGGCACCGAACATGTCTGCACATGTCCTCATATATGTGAATGATACCACCCTAGATATTATTACAATTACCCGCGTATTACAGAAGCTATGCCTCAGCACAGTGGTGTATGTATGTATGCATCTATCTATCTATCTATCTATCTATCTATCTATCTATCTATCTATCTATCTATCTATCTGATCTTTCTCATTTTTCTCTACTGTTCAAGTAAATTCCACTGAAGTCTTTATATTTTCTTATTTTATAATATCTAGGTCTTAAAACTGAAAAATTAAGTTACTTCTCTATCAAGTATTTCTGCACTGACTTTTATGTACGTGTATGTATGTTTTGTCGCATTACAGATGAAACCCAAGTCTTCACACATGCTACACAAATGTTCTCCCATTGCTACATTCCCAGCCCTTGCAATTACTTCGAAAATGAGGAAAATGAGCCACATTCCAAGATTCCTCAAGTGAGAATTTGAGTGGGACAGAGTCAAATTTATTCTCACCCTCACCCACACGAAAGAATCATGATAGGTGTGTGCACTGTGGAGAGATGTTTCTTTCTTTGGCTCAGTGCTGTATTAAATGAGTATAAATAGCATCTACTAATGTGAGGCTGAGGGGTCAGTGCATGTTTATTTTGAAAGTGAGATCCTCACAATGATTATATGCCTGAGAGCTAAATGTAGTGGATAAAATAAATAAACATACAAAAACTATAATTGCATTTAAAACAAACCCATTCTTATAAAGTGACTCCCTAAAGTGCACACACAGAAAAGCAACATCCTCCCACCCACCTCCTTCTGGTGTAATCTCGAATGAGATTACACCCAGGAAAAGTCTGAAGCAGAAGTGTACATTATTTTTGGCTTTTCCTTTTTGCTCAGTACTGGGGATTAAACTTAGGGCCTTTGCACTGAGCTACATTCCCAGCCTTTTTAAATTTTGAGACAGAATTGGTAGGAATACATATTGAGATCCCTGCACATCCAAAACGACTTGGTGGTGAACACCTATAAACTCAGTTGCTTGGGTGGTTGAGGCAGGAGGATTGCTTAAGACCCTGTGTCAAAGTAACTAAACTTTTTGAAAGGGCTGGAGAATATAACTTAAGGGTAGAGAACTTCTCTAGCATATACTATGTCCTGGGATCCATGTCCAGCTCTACCAGACAAAAACAAACAAATAAAAAAGAACTGCTCAGAGCAGAAGTTCTACGTCTAATTACAGCCAGACCAGGATGAGGGGCAAACTCTCTTGCAAATGTATGCTCTGAAAAGGTCTTCACTTCAAAGGCTCGCGATCTCAGAGGTGCCATGGGCTTCCACACTGGGAATGTCTTAATGAGAGGATGTGGATTTGAAAGGGTCAGCATGGTTCCTGATGAAGCAGCTGCAAAAATGGAAAACCTATTTCTTTTTGGTCTGGACTCCTTCACTTTGCTCTCCTTCAAGTACTTGATTTTGTGTTTCTGTTTGGTACGCAGCCCAGTTTCCTTTTAACATGGATTTGTTTGAGTAGTCTTCACTGGGGTGCCTAGATCCAGCTATGTTAAAATAATGTCAAAGGTCTGCATAGAAGCAATGCACAGCAGAGAATTCTGAGTTTCAGGCTGCCACACCACCTTTAAATCAACAGAATGTGTCCATGTACAGCTATCCACGGACTCTTCTCACTGCTGTTATCCTCATAATAGGATCATTCAAGTTCTCTTATCTTGTCTCCTAGACGCTCAGTTTCAACTATTTCAAACTGAAGTCATTTGTCACAGAGAGGCACCCTTTTTGCTACAAATGGCAGGAGGACATAGCCAGACTGCTTTAATAGGGGACCCACCTTCTTTTTTCTTGCTTAAGTACTTTATTTACAGAGGTAATGAGCCCTGAGAAACACAAAATAGGCAAACCCACACATTACCAAAAAGCACACCCAAGTGCAGGTTGAAACAATTCATAGCAGACTAGATTCAGCTGTGGTTTCTGGACCAGTTTGCTCATCGGTTCAGCAACACAGCAGTGCATTTGATCGCTTCTACCGGCACAGTGCCTGCTAAATGTGTGTCTCCTTTGGCACTCCTCAGTGGCTCCTAGCTCACCTGCACCCTTTGAGTATCAGCAACATTCCACTTGGAAAACCCTGGAATAGGAGGTGTGGGAGTGTTTCCTCTCACTGAGAAATATGCGAATTGAAATGGCTTAGCAAGGACAGCTGGTGACATGCTAACATGTAGGAGGGATGTACGCCCTCGCACCTTTAGCCCCTGGAAGCCCGATGTGTCTCCAGGTAGGACAGGCTGCTGACACACGGAGGCTCCCTGCTGTTGTTCAACAAACCCTAACTCGAAATCGTACACAGACAGCCTCATCTCACTGAGGCTCTCGTTTCTCTTTGCTCATTGTTTTTACAGGTCTGATTAGGTCTTACACGCCTGAAAATGAGATTCAGCCTAGAACTGACTGGAGACTTATGAGGGAGAATTAACACCCTGCTGGTTCCCAGGGTTTAGTTCCTTTGAAACTGTACTTTTTGTTTCTGCCTTCAGGGTCCACTGCCTTTCCTGCAACTTCTATGCTTTTGGCGCTGGGGCCTCCAAATTCATTCACCTAAATGGACTAGGGTTTGGAAGAAGTTTACCTTCTGTATTGAAGATTTGTTTTTTACTTTGTAAATATGTACCAGAGAAGGCACCCATATCACCAACTAGGCTAACGCAACAGACATGAAACTGTAAATTGTGGTTGGAGGCCAGCTTCTTAGCATTCCTGGAGCTATGGGTGATCCCAGCACATGACTTCAGTTTTGCAGAACTGAGGGGGTCAGAGTCTGTATAACCCAGAATCTTGAGCAAGAATTTGGTCTCTTTCTAGGGTTTATCTTTCACATGACCACAGCCAGCAGAACAGGTCAAAGACAGAGGAAAGCAGTTAATTGGGAGAATGATAGCACCTCACCCAGTCTGGGGTTAAGGGAAGTCTGAGTCACAGACACAGTGTAAAAGTTAGTTTCCTTTTATGAAATGCCAAGATTCCTATCAGACTCTGGCTTCTTGGCAAGGGAGAGAACAAGCCAGCGACACTGTGGATCATCTCATTTGCTCACTACTGAGGAAAAATGAGGAATTACTTCACAGAGAAATGCTAAGAATGCCATTATTAAGTATTCTATTGAGATGCTGTTGGCTTGAAGTTAGACCAAGAGTCTCGCCCTATCCCGATTTATAAAGAGAATCCTTAGAGTCCCAGCAACCACTCCATAGGGTCCTTCCTCACTAATGAACACATGCCAGGCTGTACAGAATTGCACAGCCAACAGTACATGAGTGTGCACCACTGGCAGAGTGTTCCCTCACCCGGGCCTGTATTCCAAACATATTCAGAGCCCTCTACAGCTGGTGCATAATTAGAATCTCAGAGCAAGCAAATCTTTGCTTTTTCATGAGAGTTCCTCCTCTTGTCAATACTCAGAGCATAGCAATTCTACACACAAGACAAACATACTACAACAAACAGGTATCAGGGGAAAAATAGGTGCACGCACTTGGGCATTTTGCACTGGCTGTCCTGCCACTTTCCTCTTTTCTATAGTTTAACACTTTCTGTTTTGACTATAGTGGAGTAGTCCAATCAAAGTCCTGTGATGAATGGTTTGAATTCTGCCGATTTATCTTGAATAATTTCATCATCTGGAGAAAAATGACATAGCAAGAAGCGGCTGCTTTTTTTTTTTTGAGACAGGGTCTCGCTTTGTAGTTCAGGCTGGCTCTGAGCTCACTATGGAGCCTAGGCAAGCCTCGAACTCAGCAATCCTCCTGCCTCTGCCTCCCGAGTGCTGGGATTACAGGCATGAGCCACCACGCCCAGCACTAAGAAGTGGCTGCTTTGAACCTTGTCTTTCCTAGAAATTTGAAATAATTTTTTCCTATAAACATCACTGACATGGCCAGAGGTTCTTCGACCACTGGTGAAAGCTAAATTATAGCCAAAGATTCTACAGTTTGGTAGCAAATTCAAAATGTATAAAGTGCAGGGCATGAATGAGAGGGGATAATTATATAAAAATGAACTAAGTGTGAGCCAGAAAGGAAAACAAAAGTAGTCAGGAAAGCTAACTTGAAACAAAGATGGATTTTCCTATCAAAGAAAAAAGTTAAGTCAACTAAAGTCTACTCAACACCTACACTGTCCTTCAGGACAACTGTTCAGTGTTGGAGGCATAATGACTATTCAGTAGTTCCCCGGACCAACAGCCCACATTTACACTAAAGTCAATGCAAACAGAGGCCTGGTCACATGTGATGAGTTCCCAGGGAAACAGATTTTGCATGGATGAGCATATGTGTAAGCTGTGTATTGAAGGATAAAGTAAAGAATTTTCTCTTGCCCTCCAAAAGGTCCAGCCCTTGTCTGCTTCTTCCTCCAGCACCTTCATTTGCATAGAGGCCCTGGTTCACACTTGGATAGTCTAATAGAGAAATTCAGAGTGAGACTTAGGGACAGGTGGCATCAGTGCCCTTCCAGGTGAAAAGTATGTCAGTCAATTAATCGACCGATCAATCATGCCTCAGTAGTAGAGCCCATTTCCTTATTTGGCTGTACTCTGCACAAACTATTGCTTGCCAGTGCCAGGAAACTATGACACTATGGAACAAGGTGAGAGAGACTGTGTCTTTTTTCTTCCTTCCCCAAACTCTGCCCTGCACTTTCTTTTCTTTTTTTTTTTTTTTTTTTTGCTTTTTAGAGACAGGGTCTAGCTTTGTAGTTCAGGCTGGCCCTGAGCTCACTATGGTGCCCAGGCAAGCTGCCGCGAACTCAGCAATCCTCCTGTCCCTGCCTCCGAGTGCTGGGATTACAGGCGTGAGCTACCACGCCCAGCATTGTGGTATGCGGTATTGATTGCCGGTGGGCGTGAGTCTCCACGCCCAGCATTGTATGTGGTTTCCGGGGATCGAACTCAGGACCTTGCGCTTGCGAGGCAGGCGCCGGAACCACTGAGCTAACCCTCCGGCCCTGCCCTGCACTTTCTACTCCAATGGATTGTAATCCAGGCCCTGTAGTAAACCTTAACTATAACAACAATAGCTTTGGAATATTATTGAGCCTGAAGGTGGCTTTGGGATCCCTCATGAATGTGCTCATCATGTCAGAAATGAGGTGGCCGTAGACTGTAAGATTAGTCAGACCCACAGAAAGAGAGGAATGGGAGCTTGCTGGGGAGACAATAATAGTTCCAAGGGAAAAATATTAAATTTGATACCTTTAAGGTTTTTGCTTGGTATAAATCCTGACTCCAATAAAGCCTTGAGAAATAGCTTATGTTTCTTACTAGGATTGTAAGTTATATGATGAGTTGAGCAAAGCAGGTACGAGGCAGGTGAACAGACTACATACACTTAAGTGAAACCAAACAGTTAAAAAAAACCCTTCATGGGGCCGGAGGGTTAGCTCAGTGGTTCCGGTGCCTGCCTCGCAAGCGCAAGGTCCTGAGTTCGATCCCCGGTAAACCACATACAATGCTGGGCATGGAGACACGCCCACCAACAATCAACACCGCATACCACAATGCCGGATGTGGTGGCTCACGCCTGTAATCCCAGCACTCGAGAGGCAGAGACAGGAGGATTGCTGAGTTCGCGGCGGCTTGCCTGGGCACCATAGTGAGCTCAGGGCCAGCCTGAACTACAAAGCAAGACCCTGTCTCCAAAAAGAAAAAAAAAAAAACCCTTCATTATATTGACAGTCTGGCTCAAGATACCTGTGTGAGACACCTAGAAAATGGAATTGTTTTTCCTTTTCACTGAATGAAAGGATATGGTAGAAAGAAGGCTACATTTTCTCTTTCTCCATATGACTTGTGGGGAGAAGACTTTATTGCAGTGAGTCAAAAAAAGGTTTATGATCACTTAGTCCACAAGATGGACATTGGCCAGGATGAGAAAGCATGTAAGTGTTTTATGATGGGATTTGTCATAGGGTCACCTTCCCCAGAAAGCCTGTCCTGGTCCTGGCAAACATGGAGAGCACATCTATATTTTCAGGACATCCTGTGCACACCTCTGCCGACCTCTCGTATCACAACAACAGTAAGCTTTGTGCGGCGCCTTGTCAACCTAAGACCCCTCATGATAGTGTCAGGGTGATCATTGCTTTGGTAGTCCCAAACTTTGGATATTGATGTCCTCAACACACACAAAGTGTTTAACAAGTAACTTTGGTTAAATAAGTAACCGAAACAACAGTTTTAGAATAATATGGTATAGAGGAAAGAGACTCTACAGGACATAAACAATTCAGGTTCAGATCTTGGGTGTGTGGGCTCAAATGAAGAAAACTCTGTCTGAAACCCTTTGTCAGCTGTGAAATGGGTTTAGTATAACCATTCCATAAGAAAAAGGGAAGCAACATATGTGAAAACTCTTCCTCCATGTATGATGTTCAGCAATCAATAATTTCTTTTGAAGGTAAAGAAGAAAACTTTCAAACATACCTCAGATAATATTTCAAAACCTCAAGTTAAAAAATCTTAAGTGGCTATATAAGGGTGCTTCTAGGAGTCAGTGGGAATAAGGAATCTAGTTAGCTGATGGTTGGGTTCTTACTCACAGGATTATTTCCAGGAGAATTACAGAGAAACTAGATTAGCAAGAGCTCCCTTTCCCACCTTTTCTGATCCTAGTGATCATGGAGGAACTCACCTGGTGTGAAAATATCAACAGGGGGAATAACGGCTCCATTTCCTGTGAACTGAAGTACAGCTAGGCCAACTGAAAGTCATTTTTCAAAAGATGTCAGTAGTCTGGTAATAGTATCTCAATGACAAACGATTGCGATTAAAGGTGATCTTGTCCAAACACAACACGACCTCTCACGCCAGAAGCCTTGTTAATTTCACATGGGATAGGAACTTGCTGTCCATTTCTAACAACTTGTAGTCTATTGCCAGAAATACATCCTCTACACTCCTGAAGACAGAAAGAACTGCCATTTACAGAAATATGTTTAGGATATAATCTGCACATAAGTGCATGGTTGATTTAGCATTATCTTGGGTTATTTGGATATCACATTATTTATGTTACTAATCCTGTCCCTAGACCTCTAAATCATTGCCCATCATTCTTCTAACAAATAATAATAATACAAAAAAATCTTACTCAACATTATATTTGGACATCATCTGTCTGAAAGGTAATAAGATACAGCAGCTACAATGATTGAAACGAAAGGAAAAGATTGTTAATATAATAGAGGTTTCTACTGAGCATGCTTTAAATCAATGTGCAAAAGCAATTTAAACAACCCATCCTGTCATCATGTTTAAAACACATTGATTTCTCTCTTTCTTTTTGCTGTTGTGGCTGATATCTCTTACGATGTTTTTCTCCTGCCTGTGGATTTGGATAGCTGGCCAAATGCAAAGAGAACTTCAAGAAATTTGGCTGAAATAACCAGAGTGTCAGACTTGCTGCTTACAATATTTCTAATAAATTAAAGGGAAAAACAAACCATCGTATCACATCTGAAAAATTGAAATTAATTGCACTAACTCTGAATAAACCATGACCACTTGCTCTGATACCTCTTTGCCATCAACAGATAACAGGTAAGGGAAGACATTGGACAATCATGCTTTTAAAAGAATCCCTTTGAACTTGGATCACAATGTGTGATTCGAGGCCACAACTCCATATTTAGTATGGCATATAAGTTCAGGAGCTAAGGCTAAAAATAAATATGGACTTTTTTGGCTATCATGTATATATTTTTTCTTTTTAATTCTAAAATTATTATCATGGAGAAGGGCAAATGGAGTTTTTGCTAGCAGTGAATTTTTTTGTGTTATCAGCTGTCAGGATGAAAAAATGTATAGCAGTAATAAAGGGGAGAAATACATGACCCATAAATTAAAAAAAGGGACTTGTTTGGCATTATAAAGTTTTAATACCTTAAGGTAGCAAAGACTCCAAACAAATCCCCTTCCTTTAAATCTTATCCTTTCTTCAGACTGTGCCTCTTACATTCCTGCTTATAAATGATGCTCCCAGCTGGTGAGGCCTAGTGTATGAAGAAGGCAAATGCATGCCCTCCACTGGCTCTGCAGAGGGAGGTGGCTTTGTGCAGGGATTAATGGGAAGAGTATGTCAGACTTCCAGCCACCAAAAAGCTATGAACAATTTTCATGAAAATAACTTTCACAGAAAGTTACTTTTTGTGTTTCTCAGAATTCCCATATGTTGCTGAAAAATAATGATCAAGATCATTAATTTTTATTGATCACAGACAAGATGTCATGGTCAGGATTGGACACAGCAAGGCAGGCATGAGCAGGGCATGGTACCTACACAGAGCTCAGTCCCTCTTGTAAATAAAACACACAACAGTACTGCTGAGATGTGTAGAATAGTCTTTCATTCAATATGCAGATAGTAAGCAGTAGCTCAATGAGTGATTGAGTATAATTATCTGGTTGCCATTAATTAGCTCTGGGAGTATAAAGAGACTTAAAATTTTTGTTGTTGTTTTAGACCAAAGGAGGAGAAAGGGTTTGTGGTTAACAATGAAGGAAGTTGACCAGGGAGAAGGGGAAGAAATACAATGTTGGTTCCAAAAAAAGCTTTTTGCAACACCACTTTGTATAATTATATATATTTGGTTTTTACTGAGAAGTTTACCTTGGATTAAAAAAGATGTCAGCATATCACAGGCAGACAATCCCAGGCCACTGTGTGAAGGCCTTTGCTCTAGTGGAAAGGTATCTTTCTGAAGCATCCAGGTGGGTTCTGCTGCACCACTGTATATTCTGCACGGTTAGACAAATGTTTTGAGCATTATGTTACTTAAACACTACAATGTACATCACACTACTGCAAATTTAGGTAAGTATGAATAAATTAAACCTTATCTAAATAAACCAGTGTCTTTTTAAACGTAGATGCAAGCTGTCATGAATATCTAAGCGCACAAGGATGAATCCTCCTGCTGCGTTTCTTGCAGAGTGAATTCTCTGTTCTTGATTTCAGGAAGGAAATTGCACAAAGTGAGAGAAACAAAATCGACTCCATGCTAGGGACATGAGCATTAAGAAATCTGGCCTGGAAGAGTAATGCATTTAAAAAAATCTATTACAGAAATTAAATTAGATGGCTATTTACTGACGCTGGGAAATTGATGCCTTTTCACTCAATTTTGGAAGCTCAGTTTGAGGAGTTGCCATTTTTATTTTTTTGGGGGTGGAAAGTGACAACTCCTACAAACTGCAACACTAAAACTTAGTGAAATCTAGACTAGCTCCTTATCAGTTTTTAAACAGCATGTTAGTCAGTGTTCTATTGCTACAGTAAGCACTTGAGACATTCAACATAAAGAGGAAAGGTTTACTTTGGCTCACAGCTTTGGAGGCCCTAGCCCAACACATCAACCCCTGGCTTTTCAGGCTGTGGAGAGGCACCACATGATGATAAAGAGCATATAGTGGAACAGCTGCTCACTTTATGGTTGGGGTCTCATAATCCCTTCAGGGACAAGGCCATGATGACCTTAAGATGTCCTACTTGACTCCACCTCTTTAAAGTTCCACCCCTCCCTGTACTACCCCTGGAATTAAGTCTTTCACAGATAGCTTTCTGAGGTACTCTTATGATCCAAACTATAGCACATGTGCTGTGTAGGTTTGCCTTACACATTTTCAAGAACATTCTAGCTCTCACCGTCAACCTTAAGTATTTCAGTTAATGTTTTCAGGCCACATCTCTGCAACACACTTTTCCATTATTCATAGGTCTGAGTTAAAGGGCAAGTGGAGCTGAGGTTACAAAATAATAAACAGGTAAGCTTTTCAAACTTCCCTCAAGGTGGCACTTCACACCTAGAGTCATGTACGTTCTTTTGCTTCTGTTTAGTGAACACTTATCCTCTTTGCAGGATACCCAAGCTGCTTTCCTTTAAGACTTAGCTCTTATCCTTCCTGGGGCAGAACAGGGTATGTTCACCTGCTTGGAAACTTTATTTATGAGAACAAGGCCTGTATCCTCCTCTTCACCACATCTCCCCAGTGTCCAGCACAATGCTAGGCACCGAGAAGACATTCAGATCCCTTGTACAGTGTTGACAGCTTAATAAGGAAGTCTCCCTGTGGCATGAATAAGATTCCTCCACAGAAGACCCCATCCATCGTGTCAGCTATTTTAGGTCAACCATAGTCCAAGAATAGTAAATGGAAAATTGTAAGGTAGGCACGGTACCACTTGAGCTAAATCCCCTGCCCTTGGAAAATTCTAGAAACAAATAATTAATAGGCTTTAATAACTTTTAAAACAGTATATTGTTATAATTATTATATTTTATTGTTAGTTATTATGAATATTTTACTGGAACAAAGTGATAAACTTTATCATAAACATGTATATATAGAAAAAATATATATGCAAGAAAGGGAGAGAGAGAAAGGAGAGAAAGACAGAGACAGAGACAGAGAGAGAGAGAGGAAGACAGGAGAGCACTTGGTACTACTCATAGTTTCAGTCTTTTCTAAAGCAGTTTGGAATATATCCCCAATACATAAAGAAGAAATGCTGAAACTTATTGTTGGTTTATGCTTTAGTCTGGCTTTCTACATGGCTGGGCCCTTAAAGGAAGAGGCTCTGTCTTATTGATCTGGATCTCCCAGGACCAAGTGCTATAAGTGTTTGATAAATGTTTACTGAAAGAAAGAAAGTTATATCCATTATATTGCAATTGACTGTAACCACAAATCTGAGCCTCATTAGATCTGGTGTGTCTACAATGTAATCTTTGCCCCTCAGAACTGTGCTTAATGTCTAGACAGCCTTCTTCATTCTTTTTTTTTTTTTTTTTTGAGACAGGGTCTCGCTTTGTAGTTCAGGCTGGCTCTGAGCTTACTATATAGCCCAGTATATAGTACTGGCAAGCCTCAAAGTCAACAATCCTCCGGCCTCTGCCTCCCGAGTGCTGGGATTAAAGGTATGAGCCACCACACCTGGCAGCTTCTTCATTCTGACTGTGGTCTTCCTGAGTCTCTCTCACTAAGATCTTATACTCTTGTGTTCACCTTTCTGTCTAGTTAGGTCCTACTGGAAAAGACAAATGCTACATGGTGGGCCTCCAGATTGAAATAAGCAGGGATATAAAGAGGAGCAGCCCACCTCTTCTGGGCCAAGCGAGGAGTGGCTGTGGGTATCCAGGCTCAACTGAGCTCCATAGCACTTGAGTTGGTCGAGGAGACAAGAGAGCACTTGGACGAAGTGGTGGGAATGGAAGGTGACCTGTGCAGCATTCTTTAATGGGATTGTTGTTTGAAAGACAGGCTATGTCAGGAACTGTACCTCAGCTCCACAACCAGGAAGAGGATAGAGATAGGATGGGTTGCCCATGATGTTGAGCCCTGTTAGGCCTTGCCACATGGACCTTTCTACTCAGCTGGCTGCTTATGAACTTCTAAAGAATGTGGATGAACTTGTTTTAGGATTTCTCTTAGCTGTGAAAAAAGTCTCCTTGTATCCAGTGTGAATCTCTCAGACTTCTGTAATTCAAATCCTTTCTATCTACTTGGTCCTAAGTGGAGAGGGCTGATGTTTATCCCCTTCCTTTTAATAAGCACTTACCCACTTATCATGACTCAATCTTTTCATTTTCAGATTAAATTCCTTAATACCCTTGATGGATTCCCTTTCCTTGACTCAATCCTGGAACACAATGGTTGTGTGGAATAGGTTGTTCCTTCTCATAGGCAGAAGGATCTGCAGTTCATGGCCAGACCTACTCTGGCCTTCCTGTGATGGATTAGATGACACAGTTAAGGAACTCCTTCCCATACGACTGGTCCAATGATGATGGAGCCAAGTTAAGGTATGATAAGCAAACTATTGTTATTGGTGACAAGGACACATATTTATTCTCAGAAATTGGACTTCCACTTCCCAAAGGGTCAGTGTCTCTTTGGCCTTGTCATAGACCAAACACTAGGCTGACCACAAATATGGCTCAATGTGACATCCTTTCTGACAAGTAAAGAGATGACCTCAAGAGAATATGGGTCAAGTTCAGAAGAACCAAGCACCACAGTTTTTTTTTTTTCTTTCTGCAAATGCAAGCCATTTGCTTGTTGCTGTGAAGAACTTAAGAGGTTGAGTTCATCTGATCCCTGGACTCCCTGTCTAACTGCACACAATCCAATACCAAACTGAGAGGCCACATTTTTGTGGAGTAGTGTCCTTATTCTCTCCTGCCCTTTAGGACAATATCCTGCATGATCACAGCAGTAAGAAATGACACAAAGCAGCTCTCTGGCAGGAAGATACGGTCTCCGAGCAAGACAAAAACAAGAGAAAAAAAAAAAACTAATAGAAAACCCACTGGAGCAGTTCAAACCATGTGCTCATCAGCATGAAAGGCAAGTGTGCCAGCCTAGAGATAGGCTTTGATCTTGCCTTGAAGTGAAAGGGTATTTGGAAGATATCCAACTGTAAAGGTGCTTATGCTATCTCACAGTGTGAGAGATTTCGTGGTAGATGCTGGAGTCCATATCATCACCCACGCTGCTACTTATGCTAACAGAGAGAAACTGCAACCCCTAAGTCCTATGTTCAGCTTTGATTTACCCAATGTCATCCCACAAAGACTCCCCAACTTATGATCAACACAACCCAAACTGACAATCAGGACCTGACGACTGGGGAAACAACACAGCCTGGCAAACAAACGAGGTTGACAGGGCAGCCTGAGCAGAGTGGGTCTTCCAGTGTACTCTATCCCTCCAGTCAGGTAAGCAGTCAGGTGTACGGGAGAAGGATGTCGTCCAGTCACTGGCTAGCAGGAAGTGTATGAGGGGGAACAGCTGGCATCTAGCTGTCACAGTGGTGGGGATGCAGAAAAAGCAAAGAGACCACAGTGTAGGACGAAGGGCAATGGTCAGCACCACAGGTGAGACTATCTTGGTGTATGTGCCGCTTTCCCACTGGATGTCTCTATTGAAGAACAGGGGGCTGGAAGACACAGTCATCATGGCGCAGCCAGCTGTGAGGTCCATCTATTAGCAGGAGACTGCTGACGCACCTGCAGCTGGTCTCGCAACTTTACTTAATAAATCAAAGCTGACAACTCTTCCCAAATTGATATGAAAACTCTCCTTAGTGTCCATGACCTGCATGTATTTTATTCATTTCATTTTCTAAAATAAGAGGTGAATAGCAATCACAAGCAGTTCATTTTTTGTCAGATAGCAGTGGTATGTCTTTCTTTAGTCACCAGTCAAAGGGGAAATCCCTAAAATCTGACACAGCCTAGGTCTGGTGTGTTAGGAGTTGAATGGTGAATGACATAGTTACAGCTATCATTCACGGAGCCCTGGGAACTTCTGAAGAGATTTTATCCATATTATCTCATCTGATCTGCAAGAGCACCCCATCAGGTAGATTTTTATTACGTCCATTTTTCTAAGGGGTAGGTAGAGGTGCAGAGGCTGTGGCTGGTGCTCTGGACTTGTGTCTGCTGCTGCACTATGGAGAGGTACTAAGAAGACCCTTTCCTTCAGTGGACTGCCCTTCTGATGGCCATGATGAACTTCCCGGAGAAGTCTTTGGATTGGCACATCTAGGTCCAGCAAAGTGAATGAATGGAGTTTCTTGGTTTCCCTGGGTTGTCATCTGAGTTACCAATAGAGGAACACTGGAGTCAGACACCACAGAAGATGGTCTTTTGGCCAGTCTTTATCACCAACATCACAGGAAGAACTCAACAGGTTGAAACATCAGTCCCAGTAGTGTGGCCTGTGAGCATCTCCTGATGGAAATGTGAGACAGCTGAGGATATTGGCCCAGAACCCTCGAGGATTCTAACTGGGAGAAACTTTCCTATGAGGCAGTAGGAGACCCATAGCCAATGCTGAGACAAATGGACGCTGTGACCAGGAGAAAAGCAGATAGAACAGATCCCAAGTCATACAAAGACTGCGGAGGAAAAAAAATTAGTCCCTGTGCACTCAGAAACTGAGCAGTGGAACTTGAGATCACTGGTACCTAGAGCCTACACAAGGTGTAACCATCCTTGCTCTGATGCTGATGGAGCCTTGGGCTATGTCTGGGAGAACCCAAAGACAGGAGTGGAGAATCCTGCATAGCTAAAGTCTGACCTCAAATCACTTTGCTATGTCCAATTACACATGGGAATAGACCCCAGTGTGCACATGTGCACAGTCTTAAGGTGAGGTTTTGAACAGAAGGGCAGTGTTTTGGGTATCTGAGCGTGTAATTCCCTGGGAGAAAGTCCTGGACAGAGGCCCTGTGAGGCCTGTTCAAGAATTTGGGGTGCGTATGAGACTGAGGGCCCACAAAGAAGACACCACTCTAGATGGCTGCATGGAAACCTTTTTGGCAATGTCACCTAGGAAAGTGTAGACACGGATGTTTGGTGAATCAGAGGATGTGGAGTGGTGTCCTTGTTTTCTCCTGCCCTTTAGGACAATATCCTGCATGATCACAGCAGCAAGAGATGACAAAGAGCAGCTCTCTGGCAGGAAGATATGGTCTCTGAGCAAGACAAAAACAAGAAAAAAAAACCAAACTAATAGCAAACCCACCAGGGCTGCTGGGAGAATGCATGTGAGTCACTGGGAAAATGTTCTACTCCTTCCCTGGCCCTCAGGCCACACACTGTCTCCGAGGCAGCACGCTCTCTGCTTGGCTGCTGAGGTGGTGGACCTGGTTTCCTTACCCAAGGTGCCCTTATTCAGGTCACCACTCCAGCTCCCCAGTGCAGTTGTCTCTCCTTTCTTCTTTCTCAACTGCAGGATGCAAACTGTGGACTCAGGCCCCCAGTGAGAGTGATTAAGACATCCTGGCAGAGACACTAGCTCTTCATTTGCTCATTTTTGATGGGACAGCATAAAGCTGGACTGTTTCTCTGAGCTCCCTCAGGGCCATCAAAGTCCACATGGGCAGGTGGCTCCAATAAATGGGCCTGGTGACTCACTAGCTGCTGTAAGGCAGCCGCGGCCTCTTGGAGGGGGCACGGCTGTGAGGGCTGCATAGGGACCTTCTGCACCACCCCACCTGACCCCTGGAACTTTCTATTTGCCTCTGTGCCACGCAGCACAGCTTTTCAGAAATTTTAGAGAAAATGGAGGAGAGGAAAATAAAAGGAACAATCCCTGGGTTTGGTTGGATTCAGAAAATTGTGTTTTTAATCTCAGCTCTCCTGTTTCTTAACTCTTTAGCCTGAGACCCATCATCTCTTTTTTTTCTAAAATCTATCTGCATAATAAAAGGCTGTTCATGCTGACTTGCATGATTAGATAAGAAAGAAGAAAACTATTTCTGAGCATATACTTTGTGCCCAACCTCCTTCTCACCACAGCCAGGAATTCATGTCTTGAGATACCACATTGTCTACATGGGATCACCCAGCTTTGTACTCCAAAGCCCCAGTTATCTCCATTTAAACAGGACTTGGGTTGAAGTGGCATGACTACATTATAGCAAAGAAAGCAATGCAAGCACCAAATTGATTATACTTTATCTAAACTTAAAATATCTTAATGTGCTCATAGCATACTAATTTTCAGAAGGGAAACTGAAGCATAGGGGTCCTGGGTCTGTACTCAGGATACCCCAGCCAGGCAGTGGCATGCTTGGCACTGTTTCTATCCCTTCCTCCTCGGTCAATTCTGGAGGACTCCCAGTCCTCTGCTGGATTGGAACCTGGGGCCTTACAGAACATACAGGGCGCAGCTCCTTCCATGTTCTTGGACAAGTGCTCTGCTGAGTGCACCTGTGAGCAGAGGCAACCCAGTCCTTGGGTCTTATTCTTCAAGAGTCAGCTGAAGCTTGCTGACAAAAGCACTTCAAGTAGTTCAAGTTTCTGTGTTGTGCAAGTGTTTAATGTTGTTGCTAACTTTTTTATTTTGGCTGGAAAAATATTTCCTTTTTCCAAATGCTATCAGTGTCAATCAAATCATGTCAAGGGTGCTTACATTGTTGTGTGTGTGTGTTTGTGTGTGTGTTTCCTTCAGTATCTCTTAAGCCTTCCACTCAGCTTCTTGAGGAATTAAGGTTTGGTCCTTTCAAATGTAAATTAAGCAATTTACAAAATATGCATTTTGGTATATAGGCAACTTAGCTTCCCAAACAAACTGAAGTTTTACTGATTTTGTGAACTGCCATCTCTTAGAGTTATCTTGTGGCCTTAATTTGAGTCTCTTAACAGGAAGAGAATGTTTACGTTCATAATAAGTAGTGCATTCCCCTTTTATCTCACTCCACTCTTCATTTCTGAGTTTTCAATGCATAAAAGAAGCAATGTCAGTCTTCATATGCTTTTCATGGGTTTAAATTCTCAAATGTTATTTTTAGCATTTTATTGATTTTATTTACCATTAGAACAATATTTAAATGCTACAAAAGAAATTAAAATGTGAAAACATCCACCCACAGCTTCCCCAGACTGAGACAGCTCCTAACACCTACTTATGCTCCAGCCAAGTTTTTGTCACTATGCACATGCTTTTATGCAGGCTTTGTTATATAACAATAATTTACAAAATAATTTTCACACAAATCTAAAAAAAAAATCTTTCTTGGCCATCTTTCAAGATCTCCAGATTTGTTCTGGGGATTTTTTTTTTCTGTCTTTCATACTAATATATGACAGGAGTTTTAGTTTCAGAGATGAAGAAAGCATTTCTCAGTCTCTCTCTCACTTTTTTTTTTTTTTTTTTTTGAGACAGGGTCTCACTTTGTAGTTCAGGCTGGCCCTGAGCTCACTAGTTTGCTCAGGCAAACCTCAAACTCAGCAATCCTCCTGCCTCTGCTTCCCAAGTGCTGGGATTACAGGCTTGAGCCACCAAGCCCGGCATTTGTAGTATGTGGTACTGATTGCCGGTAAGGGTGAGCCACCATGCCTGGTATTGCTGTTTGTGGTTACTGGGGATCGAACCAGAGACCCACGATTGCCAGGCAGGTGCCGGAACCACTGAGCCAAATCTCCAGCCCCCTTCTCAGTCTCTCTTAATGACTCATTGTGAACCAAAAAAATACATACCCTGACCAGTGAGTCTCCAAGGTCAAGTATCTAACCATCTGCATTAAAGAAAAATGCACATATATGATCTCACAGTAGTATCCATTTAGAGCATTCCAGGGAACTGGTCTCCTGGTCTTGTTTGTAGACTTTTTTCTACTAGGAAAAATTCCTGAAAAGTATGGCCTCAACACAGACTACTAATTTTCTTTTAACTAGTTGATATATTTTTTATTGTGTTAAAACATATCAACATAAAATTTATCATTTTAGTCATTTTTTTATTGTGCAGTTCAGTGGCATTAAATACATCCATATGATTGTACAAAGAGAAGCATCACCCTTCTCCAGGACCCTTTCATCTTCCAGAACTCAAGATCTGTACTCATAAAATAATAAGTCCTCACGTCTCCTATTCCCAGCCCCTGGCAGCCATTCTTCTATTTTCTGTCTCCATGAATTTCATTACTCTGGGTATCTCATATAAGTGGAATTGTATAGTGTTTATTCTTCGTCTAGCATAGTGCCCTGCAGGTTCATCCATGTTCTAGCATGTGTCAATATTTCCTTTCGTTTATGTCCAAATAATATTCCATGATATGGGATATTTGTTTATCCATTCATCCAACCATGAACACTTGGGCTGCTTCTACCTTTTAGCTACTGCAAATAATGTTGCAATGAATATTGGCGTACAAATATCTGTGTCTCTGCTTTCAATTCTTTTGGGTAAATATATCAAACTGGAATTGCTAGAGTAATTCTGTGTTTAATTTTTTAAGGAACTGCCATGCTATTCTCCATTGTGGCTGCTGTACTATTTTACATTTCCCCCAGCAATGCACAAAGGTTTCAATTTCTCTTCTGCAGACAGTCATTTCAGTCTTTCCCCGCACTTTGGATAACTAGCTGTAGCATTCATTAAAGCAATCCTCCACAGATACGGATTCATCCTTGTCTCTCTGTAATGCCCATGTTATGGGTGGAGAGTCTGAGGCACATATTCAGTCCTGGCCCAAAGGTCAAACGGGGGGGAGAGGCAGGATTTATCCCATGGGCAGTTGGCTGGGGGCTTGGACATATCATTGTTATCATGAGTTTACTGCAGCTCTCAGGGAAGACACTCTCAAAATGCCCCTTTGGCTACTTTATTTTCCAGATTTGTTGTAACTCAGAGCTGCCTTATGAGAAATAGCATGAATGTCCCCCATTTATGATGAATCCTAGTAAGGGTCGGGGCTTTCACCATGCACTGGGCTATGCTCATCTAGCACGCCTACCTCTAGCCTTTTCAGACCCACAACTCAGTCTCTGTACTTTCTGTCCAAGGATAGATCTGACTCAGCAGCCACAACTCTACCTGATGGTCGGACTATCTTCCTTTCCAGTACCCTTTCTGCTCATCCACCAGAGTTTCCAAGTAGCTGGAGTCTCCTGGGCTGAGTCTAGGCTGTGGCAAGAGAAAGGGCCTATGACCCAGCAGAGGCAAATACAGGAAAATTCAGAGGCACCTATAGATGTCCTTGTCCCAAAACATCCCATGAAAAGAACACCTGAGAGCCCTTTCTTTTTTCTGAAGCCTGGTATTTCCCAAAATTGCTTCCTAGGATAAAAATCTCTTGAGTGTTTCCTGACAAAGGATTCCAATGTTAGGTAAGTTTGGGGCACTTTTGTGGGCTACCTTTCTCTAGGAGAATTATAGTGCACTTTAGCAGAGCAAAGGCTCTGAAAAAAAATCTCACAGTAACGAAACTTGTTTCTTTTGATTTGAGCTATAATATCCACCAAGATCTCTGTTAAAATGTAAAATATAACTAGGATAGCAACTTTGAAGCAAAGATAACATCTAGCTACTGCATAACTTCCGCCCTAAATGTAGGGATTGGGAACAAGTGAAGACAAGATGGCCTTTACATTTTTTCCTCACAGTATTTAATTAAATTACTTGATCTTTCTAAGCCTTGGGTATATTAAAGTATCTCTTAAACATAAAAAAAAACACTTGCTGATGACAGGAAAACCAGAAATGTGTAAGAATATAATGAAAACTCAGCCATAATCCTAGCTCCCAGAAATAATCAGTGCTAGCAGGTGGAGTATTTTCTGGTAAAATTGTTTCTAAATGTGTGTGTGTGTGTGTGTATGCATGTGTACACACACACACACACACACACACACATTCTTTATAAAATGGTGACCATGCCAAGGACACCAATTTGTACTCTGATATTTTTCTCCACTTAACATAGCTTGAGAATTAAGTTTCTTAACTGAATGGAACTATCTGAGGGAGAGAAGAAAGCTGGCCTTCTATTCTCACAATAACTTTATGGTATACATATTGGTATAGTCTGCTTCCATTGAAGGACCCTATGCTCTGTGGGATGGTGGTGGTAGGGACACAATCAGGGTTCCAAACACCACCTGCACCCCTTTTCCTGCTCCTCTTCTCCTAAGGCCTATACTAGGACTCTGTGTGATTATCTAGCAACTTCACTTCACTGGTCAGTCTGGATTGCAGATCATAGGAAATGCTTGAGAATTTGGGTAGCCAATGGGTGCCATGGGGAGATGAGTATTTGCCAAGAGTCAGATAGGCTCCAGGGCACTGATGGCAAACCTTTTAGAGCTTTCAGTGATAAACTGCCTCCTGATGTGGCACACAAACTGTGTAGCAGGTTAGCTACTATTGCTCTAGGGCATAATTCACAGCCAGATCTCCAAACACAGGATCAAACAGAGATTGGAAATTGGTTTAAGGCCCACTCATGGTGAGGCCTGGTAATCTCAGGTTCAGGCTTTGCCTGGGCAGTTTAGTGATTTAGATAGATCCTGTGTCAAAAGAAGAATGAAAAAGAAGTAAGGAGGACAGGAAAGAGAGGGGAGGAGAGGGAGAGAGAGAGAGGAACAGAAGGAAGGAAAGGAGGGAAGTCTGGGGTGGAGCTTACTGCAAAGACCCTAGGTTCAAACTCCATTATCATAAAAATAAAATGGAGGCACATCCCTATTCAGTTTCTTTGTCCCTATTCTGCTTCCCTTTCTCTTTCCTATTTATCCTCGAGCAATCTGCCCAGCAATCCTAGCTCCCTGACTGTGGGAATCTGCCCTGAGACAGACACCTCTTTAATGGTCATGTCTCTCAGAGGCAGTAGCAGCATTTCGAGGGCTTGAAGCAAGGTCTCAGAGTTGACAAGTTTCCAACAGAGTTCCTTGCTTGATGCCCAAGGATGCAGCAGGTGTGTGTGGGAGGAATCTCAGGGTGCAGGATGAGGCTGAGTGCTCCAGCTGCTGTGTAACTAGGAGGAGAGATGGAGGAAGCATAGGAAGTGGAAGGCTTGAGAGGAATGCAGGGATTCCCTGGCTGCCGCAGTCACACACCTTGGAGAAATTAACTTGCATGGCTGTCCCAGATAGCCAAATGGGGCAGCACTCACCCTGGAGATGAAAGAAGCAGTAGAATTTCACTTCTCACCTGCTGGTGCTCAACCAGGACTCCACTTACCACAAACCACTCAGTCAGCTAAGCTGGGAGGTGTGCATGTCAACTCTGGAGAGATACAACAGTGGGCTCATGCTGGAAGTAACAGGGTCCATTTCAGCTCTTGCGTCATGGCAGCAAAATACACAAATATAGACAAGGTTCATCCAGGAGAGCTTTCCTCTCCTTAACCTTGAAGGACGACGCACATCCTGTCTGTGGCCCTGCTGCAGTCTGTGCTGATGAGAGGCCAGGCTCACGAAGCCATAAGACTTAAACAGCTGACATGAGCGCTGCCAAATGCACTTTCCCTCTTAATACGCTACAGATCCATCACGGACACAGAGCAAGGGTGTAAGGGTGGGAGGGACGATGCGGTAAGGATGCCCTGCCACTGGGTGCTGTTTGTCATCCAAGAAGGAGATTAATCTCTCAGCTCTGACCTAAGAGGTTAGCAATCTTTCTCTTTTCTCTGGAGTGTGTGTACGCACACACGCCCATGGACTTACACACACATGCACACACACACACACACATGCATGCACACAGTAGGAGTCCTTATCTAACAAGACAGGCCCATAATTTAGCTTTGATTTCATAAGATCACAGCAGCAGTGACTGGTGTGTATGTGTGTGCGCATGTGTGTGAACATGTGCATGTGGCATGGCTTTCTGCTCCGCTCTGAGAGGGAGGGGACAGGCTTTGGTGTGCCGGAGCACAAGCAGACAGACAAGTCTGTGTCGACACAGCTGACAGACAAAGCCTTCTGCAAAATGATTCTGAGGGAAGGACAATCCTCCAAACCATTCCAGTCACAGTTCTATTTCTGGCTGAGTGGCAGGACATTGTTTTGCTAGATGTCTGGCTGCTACAAAGGATGATAGTTTTTCCTGGGAAAAAGCACAATCTAGGAAGGAAGTATGGTTCAGACAACCTTGGGGTGCTGGCCCCGACTGGGGTTTCTAGGGAAGATGTGCAGCCCCGAAGGGTGTGGACCAGCGGGGGGGGGGGACATAAAAGAGAGCTTCTAAGCTCACTCCCAGGGACCTGGTGAGTTGCTGAGGCACAACAGTCTCTTAAAGAAGTTCCTCAAGGATGACAAGAGATTTGTGCTAAACTCCCCCTGTAAACAGAGCCTCTACACGAGATTCTGTAATGCAGCATAGAAAAAGGAGCCCGGTCCTTGGTCTTCAGGATGGAAAGGGAGGAAGGAACATTGGCTAGCTCTCTGTAGGTGAAAAATGATCATGGTAATGCTAGTAAAAATTTAACAATGCTTATTTGTGCTGGGTATCATTCTGGAATTATGTATGGATCAGCTCCTTTAATCCTGAGAGTGATTCCAAAACAGAGTGTCCATTGCTACTGCCATTTTTATAGATTAGGGAACTGAGGCACGGCAAGTCTTTTAAGGTCATGTAGCAGAGCTGGGATTCAGCCCAGGCAATCTGGTTCTGGTCCAAACTTTCAAGCACAGCACTGTATAAGCCTTTCTGAAAACAAGGAAATGATTGGTCTGGGCAATGGAAAAAAGTCCTGAAGGATGGGAGGAAACCATGCCAAGAGGAAGAAAAGGAAACAACAGGACTAAAGGGCATCTGAGCCTAAGGAGCTCATTAATAATCTAATAAGAGAAACCATGTACACACGTGGGTTTAGAAGACACTTAAACTATTGATCAAAACATGTAAAATCTAATTACCATGAAAGGTAAAACCATTGCTCATTCCAGAGAAAACACATCTTTGGGGAAGGAAGTTGCTCCTCAAGGCACAGCAGACCTTTGGAACAGGAGGAAAGATCCAAAAAGACCCCGGAATCAGAAGAGCAGGAGGATGAAGCAAGAGGCCACAGAAGCTGGGAATGTTCCTTTCAGAACCTTTGCCTCTTGTCTTCCAACCCTCACTGAGTCCTGCTGTTTCTGTCCCACAACATACCACCCCCTCCTATATCTGTCTCCTCTCTATGATCTCATATGAAAACAAATCTTTTCCTTTTGGAATCCCTTCCTAATATACTTTCCTGTTATTCTTTACCTTGACACTGTAGTAACTCTGTCAATACACTGTTGTGTGAGAGGCACCAGCCCAAACAAAGCTGTGCCTCTGTCACTGTTATTCTGCGTTCTTACCATTGTCATCGCCTAGCTGCACGGATCCTTCTGAGAAAACCCAGCACAGTCTGAAGGGGGAAACGCTTTTAACTGACATTTAAGTGGAGAGAATCAGGAAAGACAGGAAGGAGAGTAAAGAGACACAGGGGGGAAAGGCGCTGCAATTCATTTCAATATGACAAAATTTTAACAAGCAGATAGATGTGCCAGTTGCTTGGTGCTTGGAACTTGGTACTTAGAATACGAAAGACAGGTCCTTGTACACAAAACCAAGAGCCAAGCATATAGTAACTAACACAGGAAGGTACAAAAGGACCAGGTACTCAAATTTGATGGAAGTGTGGGTCATAGGCCTGGGAACACCGAGCAGGGTTCCTCTATTTGGGGTGCAGGCAGAGGTGCTGGAGAAAAATGCTGAAGGGATATCACTTGTGTCCTAAATTAAGGGGCTGTGGTTTCCCAAAGACTCCTGTGTCAAAGGCTTGGTCCCTGGGTGGTGGCAGGAGTGGGAGGTGGTAGAAACATTAGAGGGGGAGCCCAGTTAGAGGAATTATGATGTGCCCTAGAAGGGTATATCTTGCCCTGGCTCCTACTCTCTCTCTCTCTCTCTCTCTCCTCTCTCCTCTCTCTTGGCTTCTCAGTTGTCATGAGGCAAGTAGCTTCACTTCACAGCGAGCTTCTACCTTCCTGAAGCCCAGACATGAGATCAAGTAGCCAAGGACTAAACCCTATGAAACTATAAGTGAAAATAAATCTTTCCTCTGTTTAAAATGATTTTGTCACAGTGACAGAAAGCTAAGACAGATGGGAAGGAATCTGCTCAAAGAAGGAGGGAGGGGAGAAAGGTGTTCTAAGCAGGGGAAGAGGTTGGCCAAGGAAGAGAAGTAGATGACTTTCTCAAGACTTGGCAGCAGATAAGGCAGGACGTCTGGCTGAGTGGCGTCAGAGACAGCCTGCCGAGATCCTTCAACTGGGGAGTTGGACACGAGGACTGCCCTCCAGGACACAAGGCTGTCAGAGGTGCTAGGATGTCAAAGGTGGCTTGTGGGAGGTGTGACCTGGAGTCCTAACAGCAGGGTGGAGTGTGGCCAGGCAGGCAAGAGGCCACTACCTCAGTCCAAGGTAGAGAGGAAAAGAATCTTGGAAGCCACAAGGAAGGAGACAGAGACACAACTGCAGAGTAGTGCCTGTAGACACTCAGAAAATTGAATGATATTACACTTGACTCTTCGATACTGTGTCACAAGCATGATCTCCTTATGTCAATTTTGGTATATTCATAGCCCACCCAGCTTAATGCCAGCTGTTCTACGAAGTCTTCACTGGGCCCCTTATTTGCAAACAAATTCTCTTTCTTTTGTGCTCCCCTGTTCTGTGCTTGCATTTTTCTCCCTGGATTTATATTAACTGAGGCATTCATTTTTTGTGTTCTCAAATGGGTAAAAGGAAGGGCAGGGTTCTGGAAGTTTGGAAACTTGCTACTAAGGATACAAGACTTACTAGTTGTGTTTCCCTGGGAAAACTAACTACTGTTTGGAGGCTCAGGTTAATGGTTTCTGTGAAGGGAACGCTGAAACTGTAGTCAGGTATATCCAACCACGGAGGTCATCTAATCAGAGAATATGGCAGCCCACAGATCTGTGATAGGAAGTAGCCTGTTAGGAACTGGAGGAACAAAGAAAGAGGTGATATTTCCTCAATTCAGGGCCGAGTGCCCATGTCATAGGAACTATGACCATGCAGTCCAGCCAGAAGACACAACTTCCTTCTTGAAGGCCAAACAAAGCAGTGGGTACACAGTCCTATCAGTCTGCATTTCCCTTTGCTCTGACTCCTAAGGTCACCTACCATTGGCTGCCTTTCTAAAGGACACAGTTGGCAAGGAGTTCTGGGAGTTGAAGTTTGTAAGGAAGTGTAGGGGAACAAATCAACATGCAAACAAGCAAATGACCAATATAGAATTTTTTTAAAAACAAAACTCTGGACATATCCATTTCACAGAGTATCAGTGAGAATTAAATGGAATGATGTATAAAAACAGCCTTGGTAAATTATGATAAGCTAGCCAATTATAGGTCTGTATATTGAAGTACTGCTTGGACTGCATGGAACTGTTTGATTATACCCTCTCTCCCCTCCAAGGTCTGGGATTGAGTGCGGAACGTGTCCTGCGGATGGACGTCCACTCAGTGAGCTGCCACAAATATCACAACAGGTAAGAGAAACCTTTCTGCAGAAGATGAGTTCTGGTCACTCTTCTAAACCTTCAGTGTCAGACTACTTTCATACTCATGGGCACCACGCATGAGCACATGGCTAGAAAGAGGCTGCTCCAGCCCCTTCCCTTCCAGTCAGTGAGCAGCCCTGGTAAATGAAGCTACAGCTGAGTGAAAAGGTTCACAGCTGTCCAGGTGATGGAGGGAGGGAATGTCAGAGACACTGTGAAGGTGCTGAGAAGCAGCTCTCCCCCAGCGTCATGCTGGGCTCGCTAAGCAAGTTGTTTGCCTCTGACAACAGAGGAGATGCTTGGGTAATGGGGCTGATACAGTTGAGCCCTTTTGTCTCTTCAGCCCCATTAACCCACATTCACCCAAATGGATTCTCAGCCAGTCCCATTAAGACATCCTGTCAGAACCATCCCACGTCATTTGCAGAGTGAAGTGAATATCAATAAAATTGTAATGAGTAATTTTCCCAGCTTCACTAACTCTTACTGGAAATCAAGCCAGCCCTCTGCTGTGGGTATTGACAAAAACTCTATTCCTCCTGGGGGTTGCTTTTCTTCCACTGGGTAAGTCTGAACCCATTTAACACTAGTTGAACGTGCATGGGTGCATGGCAGCAGGGTGGGGAAGGAGACTCCAGGCCCTGTCCCTTCATGGCAGTGAGCAGCACCGGTGAGAGCAGAGGTTCAATGCATACCATGTGGAGGTAAACAGAGTGTGCTCTGTACCAGGGAGCTTTCCCAGCTTCCACCAACTACTCCTCCGGTCTGCAAAATTCCACTGGGCTTCATCATTCCACCAGTAACATTGAAGGTCCTTTCCAGTTCTGGGATTCTGTGATCTGGGAGAGAAACCAGCTTGCCAGAGAAACATACAGCGCAGATCCACGAGGCCCTGTCTACACTGCCAGACTCCCACACACAGAGTGGGCACTAGGTTGGTGGTTGCTTGCTGTGACTCTGAGCCTGAGCGTTGCACCTGCTCCCTGGCCATGACAGCCAGCACTGGGTGATTGGGGATGTGAGTGACAAGGTGTTAATTCAAGGCTTAGGAAGTGTGACAGTTAGGGACTAGCCCACCCTTTCCCACTCTCTCCCTGCCATCAGAAAGGCTGTCCGCAGCTTCTGCTGATGGCTGGCAATCGCAACCTTGCTGCCTTCTTTCCCCACGTAGAGGTGTGGAACAAACGATGTAGATATTTCTGCAGCACCCAGTCTGCTGGTTTGGACCCTGCTACGTGTGAGGAAGAGTGGAGGACTGCTGAGCTGCCATTTTGTGCTGGGATCCTCTTGTCTTTATAGTACAACCCAAGTCAGGATTCCAAAAGTGTATGTGTATAGTGCAGCAAGGGAACACAAAGAGGAATGGAGTCAGTGAAGCTCAAATCCTTGGAGTCACTTAAAGTGGAATTTGTTGGCTTCTGGGAGATTCCCAAATAACTGGTGCTCCTCTTTCCCACCTCCCATCCTTATCAAAGCTCTCATGTCAGACCTGAGGGCATCACTGGTTGCTAAAGCTGTCCTAGAGGTAGGGGGATAAGAGGAAGTTCCACAGGGGCCTTGTTGCCTGACCAAGCACATGTTAACCCACTGCCAGCCAGCTAGGCTTAGATGACACAGGTGATAAAGATGATCTCTTTGCTTCTATATCCGAGCTTCTTGACCGAGGTTGACTTGCTTGCAAAGAAGATCAGGGCTACAAAGTCAGGCACCTACAGTTTGTACAAGCCCTTTCCTTCTCTATTTTTCAAGTGAAATGACATGTAGAGAGTAACATTATAATTCCTAAGAGTACTGATAATGGAGTGTCTCTCCCCACCCTCTGGGAAGTCTGGAGAAAGGTAAGTGTAAGACCAGGAGAGGTTATGGGCTGCCTGGCCCCAGTGACCCAGGATAGCCACATAGTGGAAGCGCAGCAGCAGCAGCAGCAG
This sequence comes from Thryonomys swinderianus, assembly GCA_004025085.1. Classification (NCBI taxonomy): domain Eukaryota; kingdom Metazoa; phylum Chordata; class Mammalia; order Rodentia; family Thryonomyidae; genus Thryonomys; species Thryonomys swinderianus. The sequence goes on along the minus strand of PVIC010000898.1, from coordinate 67,383 downwards.
CAGCAGAACAGTTCTACAATTCTTGTTACCTCGGAAGGTCCATTGGTTCTCTTCTTTTAGAAGCAAACCTTACACTTGGGCTATGTGTGAACCAGTCTTGAGCAGATTCCATTTCCAAATACTTCACTATGAATTAGGTATCAGCCTGCTACATCTACCTCAAGACATAGTAACTACACAGAAATGAAGTACAGGGCCGGAGATTTAGCTCAGTGGTTCCGGTGCCTGCCTCGCAAGCGCAAGGTCCTGAGTTCAATTCCGGTAACCACATAGAATGCTGGGCGTGGTGACTCACGCCCACCAGCAATCAATACCACATACCACAATGCCGGGCGTGGTGGCTCACACCTGTAATCCCAGCACTCGGGAGGCAGAGACAGGAGGATTGCTGAGTTCTAGGCTTGCCTGGGCTGCATAGTGAGCTCAGGGCCAGCCTGAACTACAAAGCGAGACCCTGTCTCAAAAAAAAAAAAAAAACCAGAAGTGAAGTACAGCCTTACATATATTTGTCCCTCATCAAATGTCTAGGAGGTTGATACACAAATATCCTCATTTCACAGTCCAGGCAGCTGAGGGATAGAAGGGACATAAATAACCTTGAGTGCATGCCACTACAGTGGTGGAATTCAAATCTAGACAGTGAGAGCCACTGTACCTTTTCCTCTCTGTCACCCCTAGTGCAGCCACACTGACCGCATGCAGCTCACCCACAATTTCCTGTCCATCTGCCTATTTTCCTACTGACCTTAGGCACAGGGAGAGCACATAATGTGTCCATGATTCCATGCCTGCAGCCTCGACCATTCCTTGCTTGACCCTCTAGGCACACGTGTAGCCATGACACACACCCAGGGGCAGCTGGGATGAAGCTCAGGGAACTACGTGACTCGCCTCCAGGCACTGAGGCTGCTTCAGCTCTCACTACTTTCCTGGATTCCAAAGCCTCTTTCACTTCTGCCCCAGGCCACATTACTAAATATATCCCTGTGTGAACCCATTTACCATCTGCAGCTAAAATGCCTCTTGACTGCTCTGAGCCAAGATTAGAAGTCCGTCTAAACGTCAATGATTATTTCATCGGCTAAAAGCAAATTGATCAAGCTTGCCCTCCCTGCAGACCAAGGAAGCTCTCGTCTATTTGTAGCTGAGTCTGATGTGCAAGAGGTGGCTGCTCCCAGTCCAGACTGCCTGCTGCTTTATGTATGGACAGCATTTCCTGAGTGCACCATTGATGTGTTTGGTCTGCGATCGGCAGATACAGCAGCACATGTCAGGTGGGCTCCTAGAAGCCGAATCAGGTTACTGTTGCAACGCCCCCTCTTTGCCTGCATGCTGGGTACATTGCACTGTAGGACTCACTGGGTGTGGAGCTGATGGGTTCTCATTCATCACGGATGTCCCCTGTACTTTGACCACAGTGATCACAAAAAGGACACCACACTAAACTTACTGAGAAATGTTCAGAAATATCCCCAAATATACAGTACCTCGTAGGGTTTGTTCTGTTAAGGAGGATAAAGAATGACAGCAAGGGGCCGGAGGGTTAGCTCAGTGGTTCCAGCGCCTGCCTCGCAAGCGTAAGGACCTGAGTTCGATCCCCGGTTACCACATATAATGCTGGGCGTGGTGGTTCACGCCTGTAATCCCAGCACTTGGGAGGCAGAGACGGGAGGATTGCTGAGTTCGCGGCGGCTTGCCTGGGCACCATAGTGAGCTCAGGGCCAGCCTGAACTACAAAGCAAGACCCTGTCTCCAAAAAGCCAAAAAAAAAAAAAAAAGAATGACAGCAAGGACTTGGGTGGGGAAGAAAAGGCACAAAGAAATAACAGAAAAAGTTTCTTTACAAAACATTTCTGCAGAAATTAAAAAAAAAGAAAAAAAGGTGAGAGATAGAAAGCTTATTTATACTTCAGCAGGTATTTTTATTTTTTTGTGTTTTTAATTTTAACTTAGATTTTTCTTTGTGATCCCAAGCTTCTCACCTCCACTAGGTTTCCAGTGGCCTCCCTGGAGCTGAATAATACAGTAGTCGGCCTAGGAGAGACAACACAGGGCTAGGCAGGAGGCTCCCAGAACACAGGAAGGGATTTTTCATTTCATACATCATTTAGAGCCTGCTGCAGTGATTTACCAATGTCAGCCTGTCTTTGGAGCACAAAGAGAGAAGAAAGAGAAATATGCATGCTTCCTTTGTGTATCATGCATGGAATCCAAGGAGGGTGATGCAGAGGGAGGTGAGCTGGACATCATTCCTTGTCTAAACACTATGGAGAAACCAAAGAACTTCCAGCATTAAGGAAGAAAGAGAATGAGAGGATGGTGGTTTGTGATGTTGCTTCCTTTCCCACCTGTTCTGGACGAGTTGGACAAACTCCCTCCCATAAGCCATGCGGTTGCTTCCTTCCTAGGCCTTTGCATTTGGATCCACCAGGAAGGTTTATCTCGTCAAACTCTGGCCATTATCACGTGATTCCAGACCTTGACATCAAATTGTTTTCCATGGCTAATCAAATCAGCTCTCACCAGCAATGGTGGACCTTCAGGACTTGGGAGTCTGATTCTCTCCCCACGCAGATCCTCCTGTGGGTCCAGATTGGTTCAAGGTTCCACATCCTGCATGCATTAGCTACCAAGGTGCTTATGTGGCTGTTTGCCAGTCTAGAGTGTTGTTTCTCCTCTCTCCCATTCCTAAAACTCTTTCCTGGACCAACCTAACACTGACTTCATCTGCTCCTCTTTCTGTGACGTAGCCAGCCTTTCCTACTTATTCATGTGCCCAAAATTCTATAGCATTTTGAGCCAGCAATATCTTCAATTAAATAGTAGATAGTAATAGTATTAGAGAATGCCACAAGTAAATTTCAGGGAGTGACTGCCCAGTGCCACATGGTTTACAAGCAATATTTCTTTCCATTCTCACAGTAACCCACCAGGAAGTGCTAGAGGGAAATAGAGGCCCAGTTTTAGGCAATTATTTAAAGCTACATTTAGCTAGGATGTAAGTAACTTGGCCAGAATCTGAAGTCAAACTTTCTCCTTTTTTACGAGGCCTTAACCACTGTTTTTACTGCCTCTCAGTCAGTGTTAGTTCTAAGGTAATTGATTTTTAGGTTTTCATTTAGCTCCACAATAAAACTGTGGACTCCCCAAGGACACCACGCACGCCTTATACAGCCGTATCCCTACAGCACCTATCTTCAGAGAGAGAAATGCAACAGACATGCAATATGAACTTGACCATCCATTGACTGGACAAAGAGCTCCCAGACCGGGGGGTACCTGCCTTTATCATCTCATCATGGAAAAGTCTAAGTAATGCAACTCTCAAGCAACAGTGGGAGCAGGGTGGATGGACATAACCAGTGCCTCATCAAGAGGATTGCATACTAGTCTACTTCAAGTAAATCGATCAGATGAGTACTAAGAAGGTATTATTGTATTTTAGGGGCTGGGGACTAGTTAACTTTTGCCATTGTTTATGATGCCTCCTGAGCTATGGCACTTGCCTTATCAGTTCTTACAGGTTGGCCAGGAGAATAGTCTGATAAAGTGCAGGCTAGAATGCCGTTTCTCCTTCTGTGAGATTCTCCATGCACGTGGGGTCTGATCATCAACTGTCTTCCATGCTATCAATGGCAACCTTATCCTATGAGGAGGGCTTGACTGTAACTCTGAGTCTCTGTGGGCTAATGTGGAGGAACTCACAGAAATGTACTTCTCACCGTTCTGGAGCTGTGGGGTCCAGATCAAGGTAGACTTGGCCCTGGTGCGGGATGCTTCCTGGTTCATGCATGGCTGTGCACTCTGAGTTCTCACTTGGCAGAAGGGTGGGCGAGACACATGAGGTTGCTTCTGTAAAGCACTAACCCCATTCTTCAGGGCTCCACCTTCAGGACCAAATCACCCCCAAAGGTCCAACCTAATACTCTCACCTGGAGGGTCAGTTTCAGTGCATGTACATCTACATCCAGAAAGCCACTGGATGATCCTCTGCATAAGGTTTTAATTTTGCTTTTGTTTTCTTAGCAGGATGAGGCAAGAGCCCTGCAGAACTCATGCTTCACAAGGAACCCTCAATGCACGCTAGGAGTAGGTAACCAGTGAATATACTGCTTCCTTGACTGTGGCTGGGGATGACGGTGAGGAGGTTGGCTACTGCAGTGTAACATGCTGAGAATGAAGTCCCTCCCTGGCTTCCTTTCCACTCTCCTGTGGTGTCTCCATAGACTACTTCCCATTCAAACTGCTGATACTGAGATTACAGGACTTATTTAGAAGAGAACCCAAAGTTGTACATTGTAGTCTTTATGAACTATAAAGACATACATAGCTGCTAATAGACAGATTCCTTAAGTTGTTCAAATGGGTCCTGTTCAAGTGTAGTAAACCAAATCAACTCACTCCCAACATCTAGATAGCACAAAAGCAAGTGCTGTGAGCCAATTGTATTCACCTCTCATCACAATGTTTGGAGTATGTACCCACTTTCTTCATCCATACCCAACTAGCACTGGAAAGTAGAGACTGTGTCACATTGAGTCTTTACTGTCAATCACTCACACAGAATGGAACTCCATGAATCATCTATAAACTGACTGCTAAGCAGAAGAACACCCTTCTGTCCAAAGACAAGCCAATCCTTTTGCCTTTTCCTAGCTTCTGGGATGATGATCAGTTTCCAACAGCTATAGTGGTTCAGAGGGGCCTTATAATAAGTTCATTACTTTATTTATCTTGTTGTGCAATTCCTGAGTGACTGCAACTGGTCTCAGGAACAACCTTTCTGAAGTCCATTTCAAATAACCTTGAATAACCCTCTAATATTGAGTAGAACCCAGTGGGTCCATGTGCAACAGGGCCTTCCTCTGAAGTTGGGGCAAAGGCTACGTGACTAAAGAGCGGCAGTGAGCATGGGCTCATGTAGGGCACACGAAGTTACATTGAAGGCAGCCTCCCATCCATAGGATGAGGACATACCTCAAGTTCTCTCTGCCCTGGTGTCATATTTTGCCACTCCTCTTCATTCTATGGCAGATGTACCTACACAGAACATTCTCCTTGAGATGCCAGGGCTGCCTGGGCCACACACTCAAGAGCCAATCCATAAGAAGCTGGCTACTGCTGAGGATATAATTATCAGAGCTGGCACCTGAACCGGCTAGTTTCTGATACCAAGCCAGCTGGAGGCCCCATCTTGTCAAATGATGGCCACTTACAAATGCCTGGGTCATAACCAAAGCTCTAAACTGGAGCTGGATAGCTCTCCTTGGGGCTGCTGTCCCTGGTCCCCAGACCTACCAGTTTCCTGGAAGGCTAGTCTTTAGTGATGAATCAGGGGCACACTGTTAGAAGCCAATGACTCAGTAGCAGGTAGGCTCCTGGTCAGCCGGTGCCACCACCCCCATGGCAGGCTATCTTGGCTCCTCCGTGCCCTCATGGTGCCAAGCTTGGTGGGCTCAACTCTTCAAACAGATGCTTCCTCCAAGCTGATCATCCACTTGCCCAGATCATCTGGGAAGTCAGCAGCCATCATGAGACAAGGACTCCAGCAGGCCTTGAGGCCTGCCTACCTCCTGCCATCACACAGGGGAGCTGCCCAGAGAACATGCTGCTCCTCCCCTCCAAAGTCGATGGTAGTTGAGGCCTTGGAGTGCTGCCCACTAAACATGGATCAAGGCAATGGGACATTTTTTTCTCAGCTCTGAAAGAAATTGGGCCCAAAGTGCTCTAGTTGGCCTCCAGCAGCATAGAGCTCATTTCTCTGGAAGAGCAGACTGCCAAGGCTCTGGAAGCTGGCCTGGCATGGGCTCTGGAGCCAGGGGCAGATATCAAGTGTGTGCATGGAGCTCCCTTTGATAAAAGAAGCAGATAACACCTAAAACAGTCCAAATGGACTCTTTAGAAACAATCCATCCCTCAAACAGCTGTATGCTGCCATTCAGGGCATGCTGAGCATTCCACTGACTGCTCTGATGCCTGGGTTTGGTCGTGTGTTCTTAGGGAAGAATACACAAAAACAGGCAACTTCTCACAACATTTACAAACAATCCCTGCACAGCTAGAGAGCCCTATGTGCCTGGAATGGAAACCAGCTCTGGTTTCATTGCATAAATCCCTCAAAATCTTAAACACTGGAGATGGGATCAAACAAAGAAACCCCATACCCATCTTCATGGACCTTGGACCCCTTGGACACCATACCATCAGGGGACAAAGGAGGGGCTGTCATCTGAAGCCATTCAGCACATCTATTTGATTTCTTCCACTTTGTATTAATCCATAGTGGATCTACCTCAAGCACTCACTCTAAGGAAACTCAGACCTTGTTAGCCTTGATAAAGTTTTACAGTGCCTAGTGTTTCTTTGTCTCCTTCCCTTCCCACCCTACTTGAGCCTCACTTGATTTTCTTCACTATCAGTAGGGGCACTTTCCTGCCAGATGCTGCCCAAATAGCACTGAATACCAATGGGAAACTCAACTCTACACTGGTCTGCTTTCCATTTTTGCCATGCGCTGAGTAATACCTTAAAGACAACTGTTGTCAGTGAAAGTTACCCCAGCTGCACAGGCACCAAGATGAACACTAGTGTTCATGGGCTGGTGCTGGGTTCTTAAGCAGCCCTGAGGTCATAACCTCTTTCCAAAATCACCTGGCTGGAAAATTAAAGAGGCCTGCTCTATCAATGGTTACACATTCCTATGTGTAAATTAACAAATTCCCCCAGAATCCATAACAGATACATCTTTGTTCAGCTAAAGAACCTGGGTATAAATTGCAGCTTTGTAGGAAGCCTCTGTCAAAAGTGTAATACATCATGGAATAGCGGATACAAGTTCAAAAGTACATATAATAATATAATTAAGATAGCTTGACAAGAATATATTTTAAAGGTATAAAATACCTGCAGGTATAATAGCTTCATAAAGTCTGTCAGATTTACTTCTGCTGTGAAGAAATTTAAAATGTTTTACTTTAATGTGATGCAAATGAAGGCTGAGGTATGCATATAACACAGTCCTTAAAAAAAAAAAGGAAAGAAAAAAGAATAAAAGTCAGATTCAGGCCAAACAAGACATTCAACTTTGCAGGTGACTGGATAATAGATCAAGCAAACAGATTAGGGAGCAACGCTGAGCTGTTTGTAGAAAACACCAATTTCACATTTCCCTCCCTCGTTGGCTACAGGAAAAGTACCTCTTTTTATTCAAAATTAATGATTCCCTCTGTACATTTTTCTTTTTGTTCAAAAGGTTCAAACATAATTCTTGTTTAAAGCAAAAGCAATTTTTATGTAATTACCAGCTTATGGAAAATTATTTTTCAACACACTAAAAGCTAAGGAGAGGAGCCAGTGAGTCACACTCGGCACAAAGGGCTGGAGACACCTCCAAGCACTGCAGGACCAGCTGCTCCAGGCTGAGCAGGCGTCCGAGCATCTGCCCACCTCCTCAGTGCACCGAGCGATGGCAACCCTGACTTGGCTCCCCATGTGCTCAGAGAAAAATGCTTTTTTAAGCCTAGGAGTAGTAGCTTGTCAATTTAGTATGAAAATCTGAAATTATGACATTAACTCAATCAGCAAGGCCACAGATTTTTGCATCCAGATAACCTCCACCCTCTCTCCCCGGGAGTCTGCACCACAGATTAACCCAATAGTGTCTCTTTCTTGCCTAGATTTGATACACTTACCTGAGCCCAACCATTATTTCCACTAAACCTTCCAGCCTGACACCTTTGGCCAAACCTTTATTTCATCTTCCTTTTCTTATTCCCGACTGGAATAATTTCAGATGGGACTCTGGGATTAAATAGCAATTCTGCCTTCATTGTGGCTAAGAAGTCTTGGTATAGAATGAGGTAAAAAGTTCTTTTGCTTGAAACACAATAGACAATTGTGGTATGTCAGCTCTTTGGCCATGCTCATGAGCACAGTTCAGAGTTGCCAAAGCAAAATTAAAAGCACTGACTGAGAAAGGTTTGTAACAAAAGGCACCTGTTATGTAGGGGAAAAATTACAAGCTCAAATCACAAAAGCAGCGTAGTTTAAAACGCAACCCTGCTGGAGCCTCTGTGCTGAAGATGGCACCCAGAAGAATTTTCAAAGTAAATGTACTTTTCACCATTATCTTGCTCATTTGCATTCTACTCCATTTGGATTCTGAATCTCCACTAGGAGCTTTATTTTCAGGGTAGGTCTGCGCGATGGCAAACAAACAGTTTGGGAAGGAATTAGCCATATGGGCTTGGGCATTATTTTGTTAATGTGGGAACTGGGTCAGCCCTACAGAATGTTTCCTCAAATACTTAAGCTGGCACATTTTCTTTTTGAGAGAGGAGGTTTTCAGAATTAAGCATCCTAGTCTGCTGTGCTTAGAATCATAGTGGTGTAGTTTCCAGCCTCCAGAGGTTCCAGGACTGCTAAAGACAAAGCAACCTCAGAGAGCACTTGGTCCAACATCTTCATCTCACATCTAAGACACCGAAGTCCAGAGAGGTGAGGACCCCTGGGTGGAGTCAAAGTGTCAAGCATGGAGACTGACCTGTGTTTCCCGTGTCTCCCTGCTTTTACATAGGTGGAGGGCCCAAGACACAGCGCAGGAGGCCTCCTTTCATTTCCTCCCTATGTCTAGCAGCACCTATGATTTTTTAAAGAACCTTTGTCTAAATTTCTGGCCTCTTTTCACATTCACTTAATCTTACATAAAATGGAAGGTGGTGAATTTATACCAATCAGTCCATCAGTCAGTCAACCTGTGTCTGCAGCACACCTTTTCTGGGTGACTCATATGACCCAGCCATATGACTATTGGCTAACTCTCCCCTCGTTCTCTTTCTCTTCTTCAATCGTGGATAAAGTAGAAAAATACCAACAAGACCCTAAAAATCCCTTTTTCTCTAGCTAATGGAAGATATAATATCGGGAATGATGCTGTCAGTAGTGTCACAAGTGAAAGATAACAATATAAGACACAGACCCTTTAAGGGCAACTCATTATTTTTCTGTAATTTGTTTAAACAAAACCAAGTGACTCTTTAAACTCTCATTCACATCTTGGAAATACAACACTGTTATCTCTCATTTCTCTCTCTGGAGTCATGGTAATAATTTTAATGCCAGCAGAAGGCATTAGACATCAGAGGTGAGCAAGGCAAAGGAGTCTGGCTTTCATCAGATAATTAAAATGAGGCCAAAGTCAAACTTTTATCAACATTAGACTAAAAATACGCTACTTCCATCCAAGGGCCTTTCCACAGAGCATTCAAAGTGACAGTGCTCTGGATAAGGGTTAGCTTTTAAAAACGGCTTATTGTTTTTCAACTTTTATTGGCAATCCATTCTCATTAAGCCCAATGCATTTGTCTTCATAATATATACTTCACAATTACAATATCAAAGAGTTTGTATCTACATAATAAAAGTGATCTATAGAACAGTACAAGGAAAACACAGTAACACAGTGTGATCATTAATGAAATGAATATTCTGAGAGAAAACATGGTGTCCCATGGGAGAACTTGTCCTGATATCAGAAGATGCTAGAAACAGGTAAAGGCATGGGGTGAAACAAATTAAAACTGAGTCTTTCGAGGTAGTGAGTGCAGCGTGGCACTGTGGACTTTGGTCATGGGAGAGATGCAGGGGCAGGAGGGGTGACCTTAAGTTGCTAATAATTACTTCAAAGTGTGCTTGTTCTTCTATGTACCTTTCAGAACTTTCTGGCCCCAGTATTAACAGAGTAGCAGACGACTGAAATAAGGCTCAGGTGTTCTCGCTCAAGAATAACTATTGGTAAGTTGTCTCTATGGACTACTATGTGCTATGGCTGGTCCACAGAGGTGCTGCTGGACTCAGTTCCCATGATGAAGTCATTGACATAATGGGTCATTATTCTGTATGGCTGACTAGTAAGTGAGATATTTCTAGGTAAATGGATGTACCTTGAAACCATACTCTTAAGTGAAATAAATTGGACAGATACATGTAAATATCGCATTGTTTTTCTGGTGTGAGAAACTGAAAGTGTAAATAAGGACCAAAATGTACCATAGATAATGTGAAATAGGAAGAAAATATTCAGATGTGAAGGGGGATTAGGGAAGGGGGGAAGGAGGAAGGAAGTGAGAAGAAAAAAAGAAGGAAACAATAGAAGCAAAGCTTTTGTAACTAAGAATGGGAAGAGGTGTTGAAGAGAGAAGAGGGAATGGGGAAAAAAATAAAAATCAAGATATAACATACAGGTACAAACTCACTATGGTGAATGTGATCATTATCTGTATCTAAATGTACCAATTAAGTTAGCTAATTAAAAATAAACTGTATTCATAATCTTTACTAATAAAAAAGAATGGGGCATCAATGTGCTACAGTAAGCTTGGCAGCCACCTGGACAATTTAATCCATATCATGCTGAGGGGAAAATAAGCATGTAGATGGCCAGTCTGGACATCCTGCATCATCCCTGACTCACTGAACTCATTCAGTACATATACTTTTAACATCACTTTTAAGAAAATGATGAATTCCCTATGAAGCCAACATATGACATGACCAACAGCCCTATAGCAGATGGACTAAAAGTGCATATAGGGAAAAGGCATGGTATTAAAGGGGACTCAGGAAAAGAAAAAAATGATAAGGAAGAGGTGGGAAGCTGCTCATGTTTGCATAAGTTTGTAAGTCAGGGTGGGCACTGGGCAAGGCAGGGGACACTTTGCTGGGCAGATAAGAGGCCTGGCAGATGTTCTGAATGGGAAGAGGGGAAGTCAAGCATAAGTCCAGCTGTGGTAAGAGATTACTGACTGAGAAGGAGTACTGCCATGTTTTTCAGGTGACAGCAAGTGGTGTGGATCCACTGATGTAGAGAGTTCTCTTTCCTACACAGCCAGTCAAGAGATAAATGACTCTGAAAAGGGGACTCGCACAGAAAAACTAGGTTTCATCTATCCATGCACTTTCCAGCTCTTCTGTGGCTTCTGTACATTCAAGTCAAACAGAAGTAGGGATCGATGGGTCCAGTCAGCAGGAGGCTGGGGAAGATTATCTCTTCTATGAAGCCCAGGCAGTCTGTAGTGAAGGCCTGCCATCCATTCCACAGTGGAAAGCTCAGCAATGTACCAAATAATGATCAAGAAACAGTCTGAGATGTGTTGTTAGGTGGTTTAGTCATTGTATGAACAACAGGGAGGGCACTTGGCAAATTAAGATGGCCATGATGTCAGCACCTATCATTACGGAACTACAACTGAATATGTAGTTTATCACTGATTGAAATGTTATCCTGCACATAACTCTATCTCTTTTCTTCATTCACCTGCCTCTCCACCTCGCCAACAGCACAGGATCTAGCCCTAAAATGAGGTAAATTATATTTAAAGCTAAAGTGATTTAGCCCAGACTGATTTAGCTATAAGCATTTCTAACTTGGCTGGTGTGGGAAATTACCCAAATACATCACCTTTATTTGGGTCGCATTACCTGTCCAGGTGCAGGCAACACTTAGAATAAAACTTTGCCACTAAAATATCTCTGGGCACTGCATGGTGTGCAGAAACACAGGCGCAGCAGACACACAGAAGGTGTGACAGAGAGAAGTGTGCAATTACAGAGATCTGAATCAATTATTCAGTTTGGTTAACTTTTTTTCAGTACAGGGGATTGAGTCCAGGATTTTTGCACTAGTTACAACTCCAGCCCCAATTTTGTATTTTATTTTTAAGGCGGGATCTCATTAAGTTGCTAAGCTGCCCTGGCTGGACTCAAACTTTCAATCTTGCCTCAGTTTCCCAGAGTTCCAGGATGACAGGTGTGCACCATCGTGTTTGGTTCATATTTCTTATGCAAAGGAAAGCAGCATATTAATGCAGGGGATGCAAAATTCACAGAGTATCAGTTAAATTTCCTCTTAGAGAGACTGCTCAAGCTTCTTTCACAGATGATGAGACTTTAAGTCGGAGGTGGAAGCAACTTTGCCAAGGCATTAAAGCTCAGGCTGAAAGCTTAGAACCCGACTTCTAACACAGTGCTTTTCCATTCTACCACATGGCCTTTCACTTACAGAGAGTCAGACAGGTAGATATGTGGACAGGAGACAGAGGAAAAAAATACACATTCTCAAGGTAGTGTTAGTTTTTAGACACAATTATTTTGTCTTTGGATTGAACATCCCATAGGCACATCAAAAACTCCCCATAGGACATGTAAACTTTACTGCATAGTTAAAAACCGTGCAGAGTTAAAAGTCCCTTGTAACTATTAAAATACTGTGTAGTACGAAGAGCTGCATTACAAGTGACTAATGGGGTTTCACTGTCTCCTACCCTGTATCCATCTATGTAGATAGACAGATGGACAGATAGCATTTCACTTCAAAGCAAGATGCCCATGACTTTTATTCCTGGAGGAGGGAACAACTGCTGATGTTTCCCCACCCCCAAACTGCATCAAACTTCCTTTTATAAGAAAAATGAGAAGGAAAAAAATCAATAGAGCATGAAAGGGCATAAAAAATGCATTTTAGCCTATATTTTTTCTAACTGCAATTTTTTTTAAAGCTTTCTAAAAAAAGTCAATGTTATTTTCAAGGAAAAAAATGCAACTCAACCCTAAATTCAGAAGCAAAGGCAAAAGCAAAACAAAAAACACAAACCAAGAATAATGAAGATCTAAAATTCTGACCTAGTAATTTGAAGCACAGAAGAGAAACGATATCAACCTGGGCCACCTTAGGGACTGGCAGGTCAAAGGTACATTAAGTGTGATGGTAAACAAATTTTGCTTTTGGACAGTTCGGCATATATTAATTTAAGGTTTTTAAGGCTCTCAACACAGTAAAATATCTGTGGAGGAACCTAGTATCCCCATGTGGACCTCTGTGGCCTTCTTTTTTTGTCCCTCCAAAAGAAATGGCAGGGAAAAGAATATGAGACATCGCTTACAGGGCTCAGGTGAAAAGAAAAGGGGAAAAAGGAGTGCAGGTTAAATGCAATATTAAAGATGATCTCTCCTAATCAGTGTATCTTTCTTCCTTGCAGCTAAGCCATCTTTGTCAATTATAGAGCATTACTCCGCAGGCCAACCAGCAATTACAATGGCATCTTTCTTTCCATCCCTGACAGCAAAAGGAGGAAATATTCTGATTCTGGCTTCATGGAAAGAAGGAAACAAGAGCTCATTCCAGAGGTAATGTGCAGGGAACCTATAACCAGGATGCAGATGCTATATGCAGCTGTTATGCAAAGAAGCTCCTGTTCACAGAGCTGATGTGTTTATTTAGACTAGTGCTAAAGCTAAGTTAATGCCAATTTCCAGAGAGGATTAATATACACTAATGTGGAATTATTGAACTGTTGTACACATCTGGAAATGCACATTTTAACTATTTCCTTTTTGTGGCTGCCAGGTGCACTGGAGAAGCAGGAAATGAGACTGTCGTTGTTCCCTGGGCCCAACTGAATGGATGTCACAGTATTGGGATGACCACAGGTCCTTCTGAATGCGACTGTAGACCTCAGGTAATATGAATCTTTTCACTCCTCTTTATGTGCAACTCCATGTGAGCTTCCCACCTTCAAAATCAGGCTAAAATCTCATCTGTTCAACTGTCTCATAGGCAAGGCACTTTCCCGACAGTCACAAGGTCTCCAACTAGAATAAAGAAATAGCTAGAGGATCAAAATGTTTTCACTTTTGCCTCCACTTTGTGGTTCAGTCATTTAACCTTTGTGGATTCTTGAGTTTATCATGTAAGAGAACAGATGTTGGCCAAAAGACCAGTTAGAGGAATGGCAAAGGATATTTCAGGGACTCAACTGATCTCATGAACCATATGCTTCTCTTCCCAAACACTCATACCAGCATGTCACTACCCGAGTAGCTTCCATGCTTTTGTAATGGACTACAGTTCATTCCTTTCTAAACTCTGTCCATCTCTGTCATATTGACCGGGTCAAGTGCCCGTAAGACCTCTTGACTCAGGAAAGCTAAAGGCATGAGCTTCTGTGAAAGCACTCTGGCCAGCCTACTCCTCTCTGTCCCCTCTTTGCATCTCTCCCTGTTCAGATGAGTTTAGTCCAGATGTGAAAATTACCATTAAGTACCCTAGAAAGGCTTTGGCTACTTGATCTTGGCTGCTGCTGTAAAAGTTTGCTCATCAATAATTACAGAGCACATAGCCATTCAAAGGCCTTTCCAATATCAGTCTAAAAGCAATTTATCATTTGAGTTTCTGCTGGGGGGCTCTTAACTATTGTTGGCTTCACCTTCCCCACCCCCACCTTTTACTTCCCAGATAGCCGACTGTCAGACAAATCCCACTGAGCAAACATCAGTCAAATCCTCCCTTCGTCTCCGGTTCCCAAGTACCCTGCAATCATTTGTGCTTTTCTCCAGAAACCTCTCTCAGTGCCACATCAGAAGAGCTCTTTAAACGCTAACAAGAACCAATATTTTAGATTCTACTGCTAGGCGCTTCAGCTCAAGTCACTTTATTGTAAAATTAGATGTCATTGTGAAAAGCATGGATATAAATATAAGAGCAAAAGGCCCTTTCTTAATGCAGAAACCAAGGTAACAGTATCCTATTTTTTTCTTGTTGTCAAAAAGTTCCTTTTTTTTTTTGATAGCTCAGTCAATATAATGCAGTGCATATTTACACTCACCATTAAATAACTATTATGCAAAAGTACTCCACAGTAATATCTAAGTATATTTATGGAAAGCTAAATTATATTGCCAAGTTTATTTTAGACCAAAGAAACCCCTGGGAAGGGATATTGTGTGTTTTAAAGAGTAAATGTAAACTATTAAATAGAGAGAGCCTTTGTGGAGTGTAACACATTCTACCTGGGTAAATCACAGAGCAATTACACAGTAAACTTTTCTTTGATGAAGCACTGAAGTGATGACATGTAATTACTTTTCCAATGCTGCACCGTGTGTTTATCAAAATGTTAATGCAAGCATAATAACAGGCTGTATGTTTGTGCCAAGAATGTCAGAGCCATCCAGCTGTCAATCACATCTGAAAATAAAATCGCAAATAAGCGGGCAGCTTGATAACAGGAATGACAGCCAATACTCACTCAGCTGACAAGTGCTTCGCTCCCCTCCACCAATCACCGTGTCACTGTAAGGTACCTAATAGGAGGAGTATATCCTTTATTAGCTGGAAAGGGAATGAGTGGCTTAAAAGAGCTGAACTTTGCAGCTTCCCCTCCCCTTCCAGATGGGCCTCTCTCAGGGGCCAGTGGACCCCACCCTGTTCCCTTCCTCCATATTCCTCAGAGCAGAGCTCTCACCAGTGGCTGCAGAGTCCCCAAAAGGGCTGGCACTATGGAACCTGGATACGGACCAGGCTTCTGAGCCAACCAGCCTGACACAGTCAGTGAGCAGCAGACCCAGCTGCACGTTTCTCGGTCATGATCATTGAGGCAGAGAGCTTAGGTGAGGACAGTTGCAGAAATTGGCTAAAGGGACTTTTACTGAAAGCTCTCAGTGAGACTTTTTAAAATAGCAAAAAGCAAAGCAACAAACAAAAAACATGAACCACAAAACATATGTTTGGTTTTGAAGCCTCCCACTGCCTGGGAATCAGTGCTGGAGAACACAAGGTATGTTTAGGAGCTTTCTTGGGGCATGAGGCCTAAAGAGGCCCATGGTGAAGTAATTTTCCAAGATTATTTCCTTGCCCTCTGGAACATCTAGTAAATGAGCACTTTGGTTGTGGAAACTTTGTATTTGCTGTGACTCACGCCCTCCTCACTTTATCTGAGGACACTCTGCACTGAAGGGTCCTTTCAAATGTGTCTACAAATTGCCAACTATTTGGTAAAGAGAGCAGGTGCAGGTATTACCTTCTCCTTCGGGTTGTAATTGCAGACCTTCTTTTCCGTAGGGGGTGCATTTCAGAATGTCACCTTTAGAACCCCTCTTTCTGTAATTTACTTTCCTTGTTAGAGAAATTTGAAATGCAAATCATACCTACATGTTTGTACTCTGCTGTTACAAAGCATTGGGATGGCTTGGCCACCCTGCCCTTTGCATAACTATGCACTAACCCACAGGAATGTTCTCTGTTTTTGGTACAGACAGATTAAAGAGGCACATCAGAACAGCAGAAGGAAGGGAGGAATTATGTCCTTAAATCCACTGCTCTTCTGCAACCTTATTTCCATTATTCTTCATGCTTTCTAATGAGGTTAATAAATGTTGCAAAGGCAACAGCCAATCTTTCACATTCATAGCTCCTAAAGTGCAGCAGAGAGCTGACCTCATCTCTTCTTGGTGGCTTCAGTGAGTGGAGGGATATTTTCTGTCTCATGCTTGGACTGTTGAGTGGGTGCATATTGAGTGGCAGGCTTCCAGTTCTGCAGAAACTATAAAACTCACACAAACATAGGAACTTATGGAGTTTCTAGTTTTAGAGACCATGGATTAGGGAACCCTTGCTTCCTACGTACAACCTGTTGGACAATCAGTGATAAGAAACAAGACATGAGTGTTTAGAGACACATGAAGGTCTGTCTGCCCACTGAGCCAGTCTGCTGGTTCTCTACCCCTAACAGACCTGTGCGATTCTCCCATTGTAGCAAATATCACTTAAAGAAAGAAAGAAAGAAAGAAAGAAAGAAAGAAAGAAAGAAAGAAAGAAAGAAAGAAAGAAAGAAAGAGAGAAAGAGAGAAAGAAAAAGAAAGAAAGGAAAGAAAGAAAGAAAGAAAGAAAGAAAAAGAAAGGAAGGAAGGAAGGAAGAAAGAAAGAAAGGAAAGAAAGAAAGAAAGAAAAAGAAAAAGAAAGAAAGAAAGAAAGAAAAAGAAAAAGAAAAGCCTCCTTTATTTAAGTGAGAGTAGGTAGGGTTTGTTGCTTTAATTTACTTTGCCCTTTTCTTCTGCAAAGGGATTGAGTCAGCTACTGAATCCAGGGCTTACTTCCACACCAAGTGATCAGGGAACAGAAGAATTATCATATATTATAGAGATTCCTTTTCCAGGGGAAGAAATAAGTAGAAGGCATTCCTAACAGAGGTATTGTCATGAATGAGGTCATAGAAATAATTACAGTGACCATGTACACTGATAACTTGGTTGTCAAATTCAGTTTGCCCCAAATTTGCCTTCCAACACTGAAGTTTGAGAACTGAACATATTTGCCTGTAAGAAATGATAGAAAACCAAATAATTATTTCTGTGGCCCAGAATTACACTTATGAATTCATTTTTCCAAGACTTTAACAGATTTTGCAATGATTTCATTTTAAACTCTCTTGTAGTCCTATAGTTTTCCTCTTAGCTTTACCTCTGGTACCAATAATTTGCTTTGGAGCCACGGCTCTGATATTTTATGCAAATATGCAAGGAAAAATTAAAATAAGCCCAGTGATGCATGTTTTAATGCACTGATGCAAGCTCTATATATAGTCCAGGAGAGAGCAGCAGTTACAATGAAGTGCCACCTCTTTGTGTCTGCAGAGGGATGCAATGCAGGACTCACTCTCACCCAGTACAGCTCTTTTCAAGTCAGATGTTCAGTTTGACTGTAGATCAAAGTTATAAACACTGAGCAGATTTTTAAACTTTGTTCTTCGAATATTGGGAAGTTTAAGCTTGGAGCTGTTTAACAACCAAGGTATCACTATACTTTGGAACTAAAGTCTTATATGAAAATGAGATGGAGTTAAGAAAAAAGTGAGGCCATTTGGATGACAGTAAAGGTCACCAGAGGTGGTAACAGATCTCCAAACAGTACAGCATAGCATTGAAAGCCATTTACAGCTGGTTCCCAGCATCTCATCTTCTCATCTCACTTCTTGTCACCTCCCTGTCTTGTACCTCAATCCAATCTATATTCTATGTGCACACTGGTTCTGAAGTCCGTGGTCACTATGATAATTCCCACAACCTTACTCATATAGGCACCTGTTTGGCATGTTTTCTACTCAGTACTTCATCTGGAAATAAAAACCTGGCATTTGCTTCAAGTATTGTAAAGTTTACCATTTTCTTTGGTGTCTCTGTCAATGCCCTGGGAAGAAGTCATTGCTCTCATCTTAGCACTTCTATAATAATTTAGTTCAGCATTCTCTTCTATACTGAGGTATGTTGGTGTCCCTATGTCACACTATCAGAATCTCATGGACAAGTAGTTGGCCCTGACTTTGTAATTCCTGAGCCCAACACAGGTTAGGTGATGGATCCATGGGGAGGGGGGTCAAAAATATTTGTTGATTTTAATTAAAGATACAGCATTAGAAAGTGCTGTATGTAGAACACAAGCCACTAAACATTTACTTGGAGTCAATAGAAGGGAAGCAGAATGCATAGGTTTTCAAATCACTACAAAGAGCATTCAGATTATTGAAGAAGTTCAACAACATAGTCTCTTGAAGTTGTCGACTTCTTATCACTTTGAGAATTACATGGAAGATGTTTGGCTACCTGAGGAGACTGTACAAATGACCTCAATGTTCCTTCTGATTCTTTTCAACTTTAAGACTTTCTGAAGCATTAGGCCTTTTTGCATGAATAAACAAACTTCTCTAAGTCTACTCATTAGAAAAAATCATCTGTTAATAATGGTTCTTAGCATGTATAAGATTCACTTGTGGACCATCTTGAAAATCCTCAGCTCCATCCCAGAAAAGTCTGTCCAGTGTCATGGAGGTGGTCCCTCGGCAAGTGCACTCTGAACGATTCCTATAGATATCTACTAGGACTATCATTGAAGACACATTATTCTAGAGCATGTCAGTCAATGGATCCTAAATCTCTGTAACTCTTCTCATTTTTTTTTATGTTGATGTGAAGCTGACCCAGCCCTCAGGCACCTTCCAGTACTTGTGTGGGAGTAGTTCACAATTTGGGTTCAAAGTCTAAGCACAGGGAAGAAAAACTACATCATCAAAAAGCTAGATGGTGAGGACGAAGGGCTATCTCAAGAAAAACGCACTTTCAGAGCCTTGAGAAAGGGTTGGCAAGTTCACGACAAACACATGCACAAAAGTGATGCAGGTCTCATATCTCTGAAGTCAAAGGCAAAGTAGCATTTTATGAGGTGAAATAGCAAATGTGCAAGCAAGCAAAGACTGTGACCCAGGAAACTAATTAATCAACCAACTAGATGACAGGTTTTTAGACATCTGCCTAGAGAAATGAGAAAAGGACATTTGCCAAGATTCTGAGAGAGCACAAAAGCAGTGATGTCACCTCTCTGGAGAGGCTAATGAAGTGGAAAAGGTCAAGCCATCTGGAGACACACAGACGCCATGTCTCAGCATGGAGGAGGCCTGGTGAAAGGTACCTGGGAAATACACCCAATAGGTGTTTGGCAATGGGTATCTTCACGGTAGACAGATAAAACATGACAATGTTCAGAAAAGTTCACACCATTTGTTTTCTTTTAGTAAAATATTTATTGGTATATTTGAGATAAACATAATGATAACATTCATCATAGGGAATTTATTTTAATTTGGGAATTTATCCCAACATTTTATGAATAAATGCTGCTGAAGGACATGTTAAGAAGTTACTACATTGTTATTACATATAAAAACTTTTCCACGAGTTGAAAGTGGATATAGAATAGCCACAGATTCAGACTGGACAATGGTGGGAAACAGTGCTAATTCAAAGACTGCTAAGGGCTCTAACATAGCAGAGGAATCTGGTGCCAACTGATGACCACAGTTTTCATGGACACTGACTTTTTTACTTTTATATTCATCAAAAGGAAAGATCCCAAATGCAGAGATATGTCAAATCTGATTCACATTTACATATAACTGCATTCCTAAGTAGGAATATGGAGGGAAACAATAAGGTATCTCAGTATGGAGGCATCTTCTCCAGTGTGCATATTGGCTTGGTGAGCACTGCAGCCTGAAGATAGAAGGGTTCTTCAATCGGTTGTTCTGAGAAATGTTCAGGCAGGTTTTTTGCAAATGTACTGAATTTCTAGGAATAGCAGTTTATATATAGATCATCCTAGAATCTTACCATCAGTAAGAGCTATTTAAAGTTCGTCACATTGTATTGATGATCATAAAATTAATCAGCACCATTGTGCCATCATCATCATCACCACCACCACCACCACCACCACCATCATCAAAATTTTTCCAACTGAGAAAAAGGTGGTAATACTGAATCTGTCATAGTTTCTTGCAGGAAAATCTTTCACGGTAACTGGAGGTTCTTTCTTTTCTGAGTAAGAGCTGTAGTTCACTGGTGGACAGAGCAGAGGGCGGTTGATTGGCTTTTGAGCTATCTTAGGTTGTATGCCTCACTATGCCCTATTTTACTGTCTAATTCTAGGAGATATTAGGCTTTGAAAAGAGGTTTTGTTTTTGCTATTAGGTGACACATGCTTCATCAAAAAAGATTGTGAGGCTTATGAGTAAGCACAATTGTACCAGGGTTTGCATTCACTGGATTATTGGATTTAATCAGTACAAATGAGGAATGAGAATAAGGAAGAATTTCTCTTTCCCACATTCCATCTGCTTCTCACTCTGATTTTGTGCCCTCTTCTTCTGCCTTTTTCTTCCCTGTAGCTCAAAATCCTGACTCTCTTACAGTTTTCTCTTCATTCCCTCTCACATTAGCCTTGGCTAACATGTTGTGGTTCTGACCCTTCAATAGCTTCATTAAAGTCTACTGTCAGTAGCCCCATCCTGCCCCTTCAGATGCTCCCCTGAGACCTAAGTGCATGGTTATTGCATTTCCTGGTTAAATCTATACGGCCTCTGCTCCCCCTGTACCTCCTACCTGGCACCAACAAAAGAATGTGTCTCCCATACTTTGCTCACTAAAGGTGCTTTTTTTTTGTTCTTAAACCAAAGGTCTTCTGTCTGAAGATGGCCATATTTTAGTGCTATATCCCAAAACAGTGTTAGATAATTCAGTAATTAGCATGCACATCTAACTCCACACGGCCTCTGTTGATTTCTCGATTATAGTTAGCTGGGTCCTCTGAAGTTTGCAGCCGTTAATTCAAGCATGATTGAGCAGCTGGGCAGGAGACCCACGCTGTGCAGTCAGTGGCAGCACAGTCCCATGGCCCATGCATTGGGCTGGGCCTGGACTGGGAAATGCCAGCCTGCAGGGTGACCTGGGGCCAGGAGGGGTGTCACTGTCTTTTGAATAACAGCTGGAGGGAGGCCTCTTTTATGGGGAGAGAATAATGGTTACATTCCTTATTCTGTCCCTCCCTTGACAGGAAAATTCACATTCCAGTGGTGATCAGTTTCAGAAATGTCTCCTCAGGGGAACTAAGAAACCTTCAGTGTTCACCAAAAAGGATAATGGTTCCAAGTGGGCTGAGAAAAGCCATAGTCTAAGGTTAAGGCATGAGTTAGAGATCAGTCTCCCTGTCCCACACTGCTTCACCTTGGCGGGTCTCTCAGAAGAGTCTGGGGAAAGCAGAGGGCCACAGTGGGAGGGTGCAATAAGGGTCCAGGCAAGGTGAACTGAACAAAAAGTCAAAGAAGGCCATTTGGAAATGGTAGCTTTGCATTAATTGAGGTATCACATCATTTGCAACATCTGAGTCTGTCTAAAACTTCCAGTAATTGCCCAGATTACATTCTGAATGTAGCTCCTGAAGATTAAGGCAAGCAAACATTCATCACTCTAAGACTAAAAGACAAGCATGTCTTGTCAGTGGAATGGTGGGGAGACACTTTGGGGATTGGAGACTAAGGAGCAAGGAGCATTACTGATTATGGTCACAGTCAGTGTGCTTCCCAAGGAGAATTCTCTACCCAGATTTAGCTTCTGTCCTGTTCTTTTTCCAAATTCATCAAGTCAGAAGGGTCACTGCTTTTTCCTCAGCAAGCTGTGAGGCATGTTATTCTGTAACCCATCCATTACTGCCGGGAGGGGCTGGAAGAGGCAGAAAGCTGGCTTAGTCAACAGAGTGGGTTTTCATTTTCCAACCCCTCCTCCTGTTTCCCCAGGGCCCCTGATATGCCCCGGAATGTGAAAAAAAATAGAATGATGCACACAGCTGAAATAATACTTGAAATTAACCAAATATGGGAAATGGACTCAGTACGGTGGAAAGAAGGCTGCATCTGCAAGATCTAATCTCTTCATTCAACCACAATGTGACCTTCTAGAAGTCCCATTACCATCAGTTTGCCAGAGGTGAGGTCACCCACCTTCTCTGAGAAGCTATGATATAGCACAGTACAGGAGAAAGAGCAGGATGCAAACAGAGATTAGAGGAATGAGACTTGATTTCTATCTCTACTCTTTGTCCAGGGATAGATCCATTGATAGATTCTGGGCCAGTCTTACATTGGTGTGTGCATTAATTCCTTTTACTTTCAGTGGGAATCATAACAGGACCCACTCACAGTATCAGGGCAGAAACTACCTGTGATAACGACGTGAAGGTACTTGGAATCCACAAAGGACAATGTAAACAAACATACTGTATTTTCTGGAGTGAGGCAGGTGTGTGATCAAGGAGGCTGAACTGATTGCCAGGAAGCTGGGAGAAACTTCTGAGAGTTTTGAAGGGGAAACAGCAGCCACAAAAACTGATGTCAGACAATTTATAATTAGGAGCTCTTGAGGCCTCCAGGAGTCTTTGAAGTGAAGGAGTTCAGTGTGTTTCCTACCTTTATCTCACTTTGCTATACTGTGAATTGAAAGACTCTTTCCACATTCTTCCTATAGCGCAGACATACATAGGAGGATACACCACAAGTTCTGGGCCTTTCGTCTTGATTGGCCTACTCGCCACTCTCTCCATCCGTTGTCCTTTCAGAGGTTTGCCAGAGGCCTGAGTCAGGTGCCAGACTTTGCATGGGGTGGCAGGGCCGGTCAGGTGCTTTAGAGGTCCTCTTACCCTAAAATAGAGCATTTCAGGATGCTAGGGTTCCTTCTGAAGCTCATTAAACGGACAACATCTAGACTGTGGTATTGGCTGAGGTTTTCTAAGTGTCCTCCTTGACTTCCAGTCTGCACAGAGGGAGCACTGGCTTCCTGTGAGGCAATAGTTGAGGGTCTGGAAGAGCAACATGATCCATACCTTTCACATCTGCAGTGCCAAAGTACAAGAAGTCCACTGGTGGGTTTGTTTGAGCAAATACATGTGCATCCTTCTTGCTGTCTTGTGTCAGTGTTCATAACGCCCTGCACAGTAGGCAGAGGTGACCTCATGATTCCTGTTATAAAGCAAGTAAACCACAATCCAGAGATGTGAAGTTTCCATATCTAGGTAAACGGTGGAGCCAAGACTTAACTAAGGGATCTATATATATTTTTAAAACATTTTTTCTTAAAGACATCTGGTACACAGGGAACTACATATATTTAAAAAGTTTCCAATGCGATGAGTTCTCACACATGTACCGTGTGGAAGAAACCATTACTACACAAGGACAGCGCACATGTCCATCACCTTTCATAATTTTCTTAGCCCTCTTTGGGAATTCGTCCTTCTCTTTTGCTCTATCTTTTCTCCCTGTAAGTCTCAGGAATTCCCCCCAAAATCTGCTTCTGTCTCTGAAGAGGATTTTGCTTTTCCTAGTACTTTACGTAAGTGGAATCGCAAAGTATGAACTCATTTCTGTCCAGTTTCTTTTACTTACTTACTATAACTGTCTTGAGCTACATCTACATTATTGCATGTACCAGTAGCTCATTCCTGCCACTGCCGAGGAATAGCCCATTGTGTGGAGACATCATTATTTGTTTTGATTTGCTGTCCAGTAATTTGGTTTTTTTTACAAACTGTTCCTCTTAGAAAAAAAGCAAAAGAAAAGAAAAAAGGTCAAGTCCCTCTTCTCTCATGGCTGCAAGTGATTACAACTCAAGTCTCATCTCTCAAATATTTCCTGATTAAACAGACAAACATATTAGAGATTGCATCAGGGTTTCTGTACACAGCACTGGGAGAAAACATCTCAAGTAGGTTTTATTGGGACCTGCACATTAAGTAGACAACAAGAATTCGCAAAGGCATAAACAATGGGGAACTTTGGAAAAATTATGAAAGCAATTTAGAAGTGGATAATTAGATATCTTTTGCAGGATGTTGGGAAAATTAAATTAGCTTTTTTAAAAATGAAAGTTTGTGGGGATCACTTCATAAAAACATTGCTACAACTGATTATTTTTCTAATATTCTTCGCCTTTCTTCCCTGCATATCCAAGGAAGTGGCACTTTTAGCCTTAACCGTGGCAGCCAATCATAGCTTCTAATTGCATTCACTGCATAAATTGTTGGTGTCATGAATAATAAAATTAGTTTAAATAAACTCCCAGCCACAATCACAAATAATCATCTTAGCGGAAGAACTGTGTCCTTTCATTGTGGAGGAAAGGGTCAGGGAAATATCAGTAGTTAAATTCTCAGATTAAAGTGAAAATATAATTATGTGGGGGGGGCAAGAAAGGAAGAGACCTGGGGGTAGGAAAGGGAAGAGAATGCTGCATGGTGCTCAGCAGGTTCCCAAGACAGAATGTGACCCCTCAGTGAGCAGGCTTCTGACAGTGCTGCAAACACATGATGGACGATGGACAGTCCTAACCGGTACCAGAAACAAGGAAGGGCTTCCCTGGGGTTCAGAGAGAAAGCATGGCCCAAGACCCAAACAGGCCTTCTTCCTACTCCCACCCCAGCCTAATGTGATCTGCCCAGATCCATTAGGCATCTGGAAAATCTGCCTGTCAGTCCAGCATGAGGACTGACAACCTGCAGTCAGGTTTCAACCAGATCTCAGCAAAAAGTTGGCCATTTAGTAGCAACAGATCCCCCCAATTTCTCTGCTTATCCATGGGTGAGGTCCATTGAGGGTACCCTGGAAGCTAGACTCAGCAGCCACTGGACGGTGACTCCATACCCTCGCTAAGTGCTCTATGGGGTCAGCCTGATGACCACAAAGTACCCATCCACTTTTTTAAAGGCACTGCTCAAACACTCTGCCTTCAGACTGTAAGAATGCTGCTTCTGAGTGAAAGCAGGGTCAGTGAGCCCAATGGTTAAAGTTGGGATGTTCTCAGGCAAGGACAGCCTACTCCTGACAGTAGCCCACTCTGAGCCTGCTACTCGCCTGTTCTACAAACCCCTGTCCTCAGCATGGGTTCTTTTTGGGTCATGTGATTTTCCCAAGTACCATCCCTTCCTTTGACTCTAACCCAGCTCCCTGATTCAGGCTGATTCTAGTGTCATCTGCTCCCCACTGTCTCACCGCATTTCTGAGCCTACGCTGCTGACTTTAAATGAGGTTTATTGTTTGTGCTTAGTAATTTTCAAAGGCCTGTCACCCTCTTTGAGTTTGCCCTTAGATCTTCAGCCTGCCAAAGAGGTGGGCTTTTGAAGCTCCTGTCATTAATTCAGTACCTAGCTTCTGCATTTAACGGCACATGGGTTTGAAGTGTACATAAGCCACAGAGGAACATCTGAGAGGCATCCCAAGACACTGAAAATTATAAAGGGTGATTAGGAAATAGCATGGCTCTCTATCTTCTTGTGTTTTAGAACTTCATTCCAGAATCAAAAAGATTCTGGGATATCAAAATATCACTGTCTGACTCTGATAATGACTTCTCAGAGTTTCAGACACTGGGGCAACAAAGATTTAATTTTAATTATCGGCAGCTCCTGTAAGAAAAACTTGAGCTGTTGCAAAAGAAGGAAGAACTGGGAGGAAGGGCAGAAGAAGAAGAGGAGGATGGTGAACTACCAATTCATTCAAAGTCCTCTGTGGTGCTGTAGTAGCAGGGTCCTCCTGTCCACAGATGGGGGTCTCCTTGAATGGAAAGGCCTGGGGTGTGCCAGCTGGAGGTCTGTCCTGCCAGTGCCACCACTGTCATATAGCACAATAGCAAAATCTTAGTCAACTGACCTAGCATTAAAGAAAAATGCACAGAAACTAGCAATCACACTGAAGCCATTTATCGGCTAAATTCAATGAGCGGGTGACTCAAAGAAAAATGGGTCCTGGAGTCTGTTACCCCAAGAACACAGGCAAGTGTATGTGGGGGGGCACTTGGGCATTGGCAGTAACAGCCTCCCCAGTGCAGCCCTCCATGTCCTTGAGAGGCTCAGAGGATCATGTTCCTTGGCAAACCCAGCTCAGGGAGACGAATCTTATCTGAGAATATCTGCAAAAATAAGGTCACGGTCTGATGTCTGCTGTTATGAATTCTGAGCCATCACTAGGTTGGGAGCAGCAGGCTCACTGCCCTTTCCTGTCACACTCAGCCAGACCTGGGAGGCCTGGATTCAGCTCCTGCGTCTCTCAGGGTCTTCATGCTGCTCGAGGGAAGTCACAGAAACTTCCTTGTCCTTGATGGCTTCTCACCGAGCTTCCAGCAGTTTTCAGCAGCAGAAGCTCCTTTTTTGCAGATGAGAATTCACTATATAAAATACAAAACAGGGGCTGCCCCGGCAGAGTGGTCTCCGCTCCGCTACCTGTCTCCTTCCTACCCTCCTTCTTGCAAAGCTTTAGGGGGGGAATCTCAGAGGATCCCCATTCCTCTCAGAACCCAACATGGAAACAAAGCTCTCGACAATCTTAATGACTGCTTCTGGCTGTATAGACTTATAACTTGATTTTAATTCGTGCCATTTAAGATCTACGAGGGCGGGGCCCTGGGAGAGATACCAACGACAGGCTTTTTCTTGAGAAATCAGCTATCATTTATCCTTAAGGAGGAAAAAAAAATGACAACCCTGAGAAAATGTTTTCCCTTTACAACCTTATTATGAATGCAGAGCACAGCTGGGAGTAAGGCCAGGCTGTGTGTGTGTGTGTGTGTGTGTGTGTGTGTGTGTGTGTGTGTGTGTGTGTGTGTGATTGGAGCCTCAACCTTTTTGCTGCTGGTTGTTTCATCCACAGTAGAGCAGGGTAGAGAGAGATTTCACTCTGACCTGAGTTCTAGGCCTCAGCATCATGGTCACAATAGCTCCCAGAGGGAAAGAGGCTCTGGCTTTCCTTACACTCCCACTGCAGTGCCTGCAGCTCATGGGGCCCACGAAGTGAAGAGAAGATAGATGCAGGTGGGGCTTATCTAGTAGACAAATCTGTGCGTGGATTGTCTAGCACTTCCTGACATCCCTGCAGCAGATTTGGGCTGGGATAATGCTGAGGACTCTAATTGCCTCTGAGATGTGATTTCACTGTCCCTCTGCACAGCTGTTTTCATGCTGGCACTGGATTGGGTGCTGTAGTCATTTTCCCCCATTGTCTGATAACGCTTTACTCACATCTGAGAGGGTTAGGAGAACAGTGTTCTTAGGAGAAAATTCCACCACTTCAGACTCATGCAAATAAACATGCTGACGGTCCATGCTTTTCCTTCCCTAGAGCCACTTATAACAAGTCAAATGAAGACCTTTCCAAATGGCTCTTCTATAATTTCACGTCCTTTAAAAATCGTGATGGGGTTACATTTGATGCCCTGGAATGTCCATCATGCATTTATGTTATCCAACTCAGTGTTAGGCAGCAACTAGCAAAGGTAACACTAATTAGGCTTTACAAAGTAATATTGTCTCTCTATACTTAAGTCATAGCATTTTAAGTTTCTAATGATTGCAAGGTTACTTTGCTATTTTTCATAGTAGCAGGGATGTTAATGAGTGCATTTGGTATGCATGAGGATGCCCCTGTTTCCTCTTGGGGCTTATTAGCATTTATTGGGGACACTTTACTTAATTTGTTGCTAAACTCATGCCCTAAATGGAAACAATGAACCAGCTACCTGAAAGCCTAGAAGTTTTAGAAACCTGTGCAATTGATCCTGTCTAAGGTCTGGGTATCTGGATCATCATGAGATGAAATTTGTTCTCTATTGGATGTAGAAACTCTACATCTCTTCTGCTGATCTTCTTGGTTGGCCATTCTGTCTCCCATTTCCAAATGTACTTAAATAAGGTTCTTTTCACTTAAAAAAAAAAGTGATATTATTGTTATGTTTGGAGTGTAAACAAAGTTCGTGTGCTGGAAACTCCATCCCAAAGTCACATTGGTAGAATCTGGAGTGAGGTCTCTTGGGAGGTAATTGGGGTGAGACGAAGTCACAAGGGTGGGTCTCCCATGATGGCACTGGTGGCTTTACAAGAAGCAGAAACACTGGACCTGGTATGTTTGCTCAGTCTTGCAGTGTGATGCTCTCCGCCACGTGGTAACGCAGCAAAAAGACCCCCTAGAAGCTGGCAGCATGCTGTTCCCTGCCTCTGGAACCACAAGTGAAAACTCCATGAATTATCCCATGTATGGTATTCAGGTATAGCAGCATAAGACAAATTACGTAAACCATTTACAAATACTTTAACATTCATAGTTTCATGTTTTAATCTCACTGATGACTAATTTGGTTATTTTTACTGGAATCAGTTTATTTTTCCTACATGATAAGCTCCCAGGAGGTAGAATGCAAGTCAATAAAATCATCTCTGAAAAGCGTCTGTCCCAGAGCCATGTGTGAGTCAGTATTTCGTTTGGGGACGGGCTATGGCTAATGACATGAGAGACATGACAAAGGTGAGCTTCCAGCAGCCTAAGCAGAATTCTCCCCCAGCCCATGCAGCAGGAAAAAGTTACAAGATATATATCCAGTGCAGGCTCATCTACACTTTCATGGCTGGGTGACCAACTCAGGTGATGTGGTTTTCAGAGGCACTGTTGGAAATCAGGCTTCTCAGCTTCCTTCTGAGGGAGTGAAGGGAAGCGATGAATGGGGGATACATACGCCAACTACAGAAAGCAAGAGATGTCTTCATTTCATTTTTCTGCACAGTAAGTATTTATTCACCAGGTGTGAACTGGGCACTGTGTTCCATGTAGGGATACAGTGAGGAACAAGACAGGCATTATCCCTGCCTCTTCAGCTTGCATTCCAAGGCGAAGCAGCCAAACAAGCAAAGGATTCCCCAGCTGATTCTTGTTTTAAACCTGCTAGGCACAATGAAGAGATCCAGGATGCTATGAGCAAATACTTTGTCCTCTGTTGTTCAGTGGTGTCCAGGGGTCTCGTGTGGCTGAGACAGGTCAGCTAATGTTCAATGGGGAGGAGTGATTGCATCCCCACTCTAGGCAGAGAGTAGTAGGCATGAGGGCCCCAAGGCAGAAACAGCCAACACCTATCAAACCAGGAAAAGGTGCTACCAGATATGGCAGGCCAGCAAGACTAGGGTGGAATGTACAGAACTCTCTAGGCTATGTCTATGCCTTGGTCTCTGGGAAGCCATGGAAGCCTTGGAGCAGGACAGTGACATCATCATTTATGCTTCTCTCCTGTCACAAACATATTCTCTCTCTCTCTCTCTCTCTCTCTCTCTCTCTCTCTCTCTCTCTCTTTCTCTCTCTCTCTTTTCAGACAAGGTCTCACTTTGTAGTTCAGGCTGGCCCCGAGCTCACTATGTAGCCCAGGCAAACCTCAAACTCATCAATCCTCCTGTCTCTGCCTCCCGAGTGCTGGGATGACAGGCGTGAGCCACCACACCCAGCTCTGTGGTAAGTGGTATTGACTACTGGTGGGCGTGAGTCACCACGCCCAGTATTGTATGTGGTTACCGGGATCTAACTCAGGGCCTTGCACTGGCAAGGAAGGTGCTGGAACCACTGAGCTAAATCTCCGGCCCCCATAGACATTTTCTTAACCAGTAGTCACAGAAGAGCACTTGAGCTTTCCTGGTACTAATCTGAGAGTCACTTAATTGCCAAGATAGATATCAAGATCACGTATTATGTGCTCCATCTTCCTGGGCGATCTCCAATCCTCTCCAAGAATCAACAGGTTAGCAGGTGAAAGAGCAAGGTTTGTTTTTGTGGTTTTTGGCTGCCAGAGATGGAATCAAGGCCTCACACATGATAAGCACATGCTCTACAGCTAAGCCAACCTCCAGCCCCAAGCCTGAGCATTTAAGTACCTTCCTCATTCTCAAAAATTTACATTTTCCTTCTTATGCAAGGAAGCAGACAAGCAAGAAAAGAGAGGACTTGAAAGAGAAATGGAAAGGAGGTAAGGTAGTATTCACCAAGAAAACCTTGGAATTTTCCTGCAATATGAAAATAAGGCAATGCAATATGAAGGAGAGATATCAGTCACAAGTCTCAGATTGATAAGTGACAGAATTCTTCTGGTTACTGAAAATCCCTGCATGTGCCACACAGGGCCCGCAGCCTTTGGACCAGTGGGTAGGACACTGGTGCAGTTAGTTCCTTGACCTCCCTTTGTCTGCTGCACTGAGCAGGCCAGAGAACTCCGTCTGTCAGAAGTCATAGTGGCCACATGACCCAGTGCCCCCATTGGGCTGGCTGTCTCAGACCTCAGGCAACAAACACGACTTGCAGTCACATTTAAGATGACATGAAGAGAGGAAACTGCAGTGGCTTTGTCACTAGACTGAAAGGCATATTCTTATAGCCAGATAATGCAGAAATAAAGTGCATTTGTAATAGACAACAAAAGGATTATCCCCCATTCATTTCAAATCACTCTTCATCCCACTCAGGGATTACATTTCTTTTTACTTATCTTGCAAATAGTTTTTTTTTTTTTTTAAATTCTTGTTTTCCCTGAAGAGCAATGCATGGCTTATGGCAAATACAAAATGTAGCTGGACCTCTGAGAGGCAAGGCCACCATTAATCAGAGAGAAGCCATCCTCTGTGAGACTTCTAATCCACTGCGAGGTGGCTGGAAACCTGAGAAACCAACCTTACATCACCTAATGCAGAGCTGCAAGGAGGAAAATGATATCCTCCCCAAAACAGCAGCATCAGACAGGAAAACTGAGCCAATCAAGGAAAGGGTCTGAGTCCTGCCAGCCTCAGGCTTTGAGCGCTGAGATGGGTTTCACGGCTCTCTTCTGTCTCCTTCTCATATGTGTCTGCAGAACCACTGGCAGACACACTTTTTGAACAATTCTAATCTCTACATGGGACAAACATGACAATCTAGAAGGAGGCAAGACTGAGGGTGTTCTATAGAATGGAACCATAGCACAGATGACCTGGAAAGCTACAGGGAGAGTGAGGGGCCTGTCCATGGACTTCAGTGACCCCAATTCAGTGTCACAGGACAGTAGTGAGATGCCGGGGACTTTAATTCTGTCATTCCCCCAGGTGAGCCGTAGCATGGTCAGAGCATGCACTCGGGAGGTCTCTGGTACATAAGGACTCAGGCTCACCATGTGTTTCACCGAGAATGACATACTCAGGTCTTAAGCTTACATTCTATCTTAGTTACTTTTCTTGTTGCTGGGACAAAATACCCGACAGTTAAAGGAGGAAAAGTTTATTTTAGCTCACAGTTTGTAGAGGTTTCAGTCCATAATCAGTTGGCTCCAAGGCAGGACAGCATGGCAGAGGGGCATCACAGAGGAGAGACAGTCCATGGCAAGGTAGGCAGAAGGCAGCAAGCAGCATGCCTCACTTTCCTATTATGTTCTGTCCAGGTTATAGGTTGTTGGTTGGTGTCACCCACACCTGGGGTAGAGGACTTTCCACAGTCCACACCCAGAACTATGCTAAACAATTTAATGGACTAAACCAATTATCACATACCCTTAACCTAGTATCCCACACCTGTGATCCAGCCACCTCCCACAGGCCCCACCTATGAGTGCATGCAGGAGGCTTTGGCAGGACATCAAGATACAGTTATAATACATGCCTGTCCCTAGTCACGTGTCAGAATATGCTCTGTACAGACCTGGTACTTTAATAAACATCATCGTTTCTTTCTCCTAATAGTTCTGATGCATTTCTTTTGTCACTACAAGACTTTGTAGTCTGGAATTTCTAAGGACAGAAGACAGGAACACAGCAGGAATGGATGATGACCCCTAAGTAGTGTCAGTGCTGAATAATTCCAAGCATCCTTTGAGGGCCTCTCTCTGCCCTGATCTTTATACTGTTCAAATGATCAAATTGAGACAAAAAAAGTCTATACACATAGATTACAAACAACTCTACAACTCGAGCAAACCCTCTGGCTATGCAGGTTTAGACATGTAAGTCCAGCCCCATATGGGGGTGGAGCCTGTTGAGTAGTCTTCCCAGGTTGGCAGGGGGCCTCATGATGAGGAAGTCAAGCTGGGAAGACAAGGGGACATGACCCAGTTGGGGCAGATATTTCATAAGGTATTCAAAATCTCATAAAAAATTGCATCCTGTCCTTAAATGTTCTTTCGCTTTGAAAAAAAAATAACAAATAAATGTGCAAGCCAAGTGGCCCCAGCATAGTCCATCATTGGCTTCCTACCTTTGTCACTGAACTCTCAAACTCCTCACTTCCACCACAGCAGGGAGGGAGGGAGGGAGGGAGGGAGGGAAAGAGAGAGAGAGAGAGAGAGAGAGAGAGATAGGGAGAGAGGGAGAGAGAGAGAGAGACCTGTGTTCACAGAGGGTTAAACTCACAGCCTCCTCCTGTTTGTATATAACAGGACCATTAGAGTATTTTTATTTCTCCTCTCCCTGTGTTGCACAATACCACATCAAAAATACATTTGCAGTGGAGCTTATTTTCTGAAGACAGATAATTTGGTTAAATC
This sequence comes from Thryonomys swinderianus, assembly GCA_004025085.1. Taxonomy (NCBI): domain Eukaryota; kingdom Metazoa; phylum Chordata; class Mammalia; order Rodentia; family Thryonomyidae; genus Thryonomys; species Thryonomys swinderianus. Next base: position 34,869 of record PVIC010000898.1, on the reverse strand, counting down.
TCTTCCACTTTGATTTCATCTCCAGTTTCGGACGAGCAGCAGTACAACATGCAGCGGCAAAAGCCCATTTTATTCTCATAAAAAAGAATTTAATGACCCGCCGATATAAAATTGATCCTCTGATAAGATGGCACTTGCGGGCTACTTTGATAGAAACATTAAAATAAGTGAATCTGCACACAGCCACCAATGCACGGCACCTTGACTAGCATCCCAGATTGGGCAGGTCCTACAGTTTTGTCACTGCTGTGGGGAAGGGGGTAGGCACCTAGGCTGTCTTCATGTGTCTAATGTTCTGCGTCACCGAGTTCCTTCACAGTCACTGAGTGGGTTGGGAAGATTGGCCCAGTGCCTTATGAATCAGGCCTCTGTGTGTGTGTGTGTGTGTGTGTGTGTGCGCGCACGCGTGCGCACGTGCATGTGCATGTGCTGGGGATGGAATCCAGGGCATTGTGCATGCTAGGTAAGTGCTCCACCACTGAGCTACACTCCCAGCCCCAGTCAAACATATTATTCCAGGCATTTCCAGTTTATGTTTGCTCTGATGCCACAGTTTCCTCTCTAGTTGAGAATAAAGAATTAGGATCAAAATTATCAATGACAAAGAAAATGAAAGTAAAGATAAAAATGGACCACTGCTTTATGTAAGTTAGATTGGGAGGAATTTGAACAATGTGGAATACCAAGCGATGCAAACATATGGGAAAAGTGGAATCCCATGAATGTGAATGTGAACTGGTCAGTTAATATGGAGTACGCATAGTGGCACCTAATGAAATTAAGCATGCAAATATCTTAAGACAAATTTTACTAGGTGGTATGAGAGCTGGGATTCTCACATAGGTCCATAGGTATAAGGAACTAGAAGAAAGCCACAGACTCACTGAAAGGAAAAGTACAAATAAAACACTGTGGCTGCCACAGTTAGAGACAAGGAACTGGGACTGAACAATTATTAAAATTAGCATTAGATGGAAGAAGATACAGAATTATGTCTGGAGCACACTATCACTTAGGTAAATTAAAATAATTCATGGGGAAATGTCACCTATTTTGCATATATATTCAATGACATATATCAGTAATATGAAAAATAGTCATCTGTGAGCTAAAGGAAATAGGAGTAAGGACCAATGATACAAGAGGAAAATATAAAAGCAAAGCAAAACAAAAGGACTTCTTAGATGGGTAATGATGTGCACTAAGTTGAAAAATATGACTGACTCAAGTCTTTGCAGTTTATATTCAATTTTTTAAAATAGCACATAATGTAAATGCCAACATAAGTGGTGATTTTGATGGTTAAATCCAGGTTCTCTTTCCCACAGTCCACTTGTGCAATCAGTGGGAATGATGTACAATGAGGGAATTTAAAGGCAGGGAAAATCTTTCCCATTCTGGAGGTTCTCGAAATTGTAGGTAATGCAGGCTAAGAGAAACCAATTAGTTCATGACAAACCAACTGACTCATAAGAATGGAAAACCCCAGAAGATGCATGCCAATTTTGTAAAATGGCTTCCTGCCTATAGATTTCTATATCTGTAGTTCTCGGTGTCTATCTGTCTATCATCTATCCAATTTAGGAAATGCATTAGGTTCTTGATTTGGGCATAATGATCATTCAGAGAGGGTGATCAAAGCATGAATCTGCCTGAATTCGTACAGCCTTTTGCTCCTTGTAGACTTAAAGATAGCTCAGAAATGAATAGAGGTCATTAAAGTCTTTTGAACTTGTAAAATGTGATCCAGTAACTATTAGACACAAATTCTGACTGCAATAGGAGAAAAAAAAGGGAGAAAGAAAGAAAGAAAAAAAAAGAAAAGTCCCTCCTATCCTACCTGACAAAGGACAGGAAGGAGCTGAAAATCAGACATGGGAAGTTGATTAGCTTCTTACTCCTGCTTTATAATGGTGCCTGCTTTTCTCCTTCAATTTAACCAACCTGAAGCAATGCAATGGAAGATGAAAATCCTCACAGTAGGGTCAGCCTCAGTGTCTGGAAGCCATGCCCTTCTCACCAACTGGCAGATCAGACCAGATGAGTCCTAAGACTGAGGTTTTGGAAGCAGCAAGCGAAAGGGGGGCAGAGTGAGTACTTTGATTAAACTTAGGGCTAGTAAAGCAGCTGCCGTGAAAGTTCTAGGACAATTGGGTATAGTATCATTTAGTTCACAAGTGATCCACAAACTTGGCCCCAAACATGTCTTGGAAACCTAGTGGTTGCTACATAACAGAACGAAAGTGGGGAGGGACACTCTGGAGGAGGTCCTAGACCTATAGCACTTAAGAGGCTCACTCAGTGTCCAGATCTCTTTCCACAAACTCAGCATCACTCTTTAGCTAAGCAAATTTGCTGCTGGGGAAGCAACACAGTGTCATATTAACTGCTGGGTGTTTAGTGATTTTTTAAATACACAGCCACAGCCAGTCAATGTTTCTCTTTCTGTGTTTTTCAAAGTTTTTCCAGTTGTTTTGCAGATAGGAGACAAATACTCTGGGTCAAGAAGTTAACTGTGAATGTGTCTATTCTCATACAAACATATAGGTCTCACATGTCTAATTTACAGCAAATCGCTTATGAGAATCGTGCAACTGAAAAGTGTGAATGCTTATATTTTTTAAATTATTGGAGTGAAATACACATAGCCATCGATTACCCTCAAAATACTCCCTCTCATTTCAAACATGCTTATCACATTGTTCTTACCACTTCTTGGAACAGTTCTTCTTTTTCTCCCCTATGACTCCCGCTCTTTCTACTCAGATCTGCAAGTCCTCCTTGGTGAGAGTCTCTAGCTGGGTTGTCCTGCCTGCTTCGATGTCCTTAGCTGACTAAAATGTTTACCTCCTATGATCATTTGACTTTGAGTAGGAGCCAGAAGTTAGCCAGTGCCAGATCTGGTGAACAAGGCTCATGAGGAGACAAGACACCAGACTACGAGCCTGCTTTTCCGCTGGATGGCACTTGGCGGCAGCATTCATTCTATTTTTGATCTCTCTGCAAAAGACACTAAAGAAAGGACTTTCAGACCTGCTTCCGAAAGTGGCAAGAATGATGGGGCAGGTGTGCCCAAAGTAAGGCAGACTATTACAAGGGGGATTGGTGGCAATGTGTCTTCCTGTAACACATTCTTTTTATTCTAAACTTTCACATAGCACAGTACCATGGAAACCTCACCCCTGCAGTTATCCCTTGAATCCTTCATACTGAAAACTCTTCATCACCATAATCCCAATGATCATAGCGATAGTGAATTCAGCTGTGGTTCAGAACTGCTATGATGTTTCCTTGGCTACACTGAGAAATACAAAAGTGCAGGAAGAGCAAACACTACAAAATGCATCGATGGCAACCTAGTAGGGATGCATACTCATTTTCCAGTAATGCACTTCCATCCCCTCCCTTCTGCAAAGAGTTAAACAAAAGGTAATTAAACAATGATTTCTTTATAAGTGCTGGACTTCTGAGGCCTGTTTTCTCTGTTGGAAAAAAAATAGATTTAAGATAATGGCCCCATTCTCCTCAGAATAAATTAAGCTCAGAGATAAAGAATTCCATTACTAATGCCTTTCAGCAAAGCCCAGGCATCCTTTAAAGTCAAACTTTAAAGTATAATGTGCCGTGATCTTGTTGAAATCTTTCCTGTAATGATATTTAAGTGATGGGCAAGGGTATCAATGGTTCAGGTGAAGTATTGATTGTGTATCTTCAGGGCAGTTGGGCTCTTTCAACATACTCTATTTGAGGGAAAGCACTGCTTTTATTTAAAGACTCTTTCAGAACAGCTACAAGTTAAGTCAAGTAACTGATTTTTTTTTAATATAAGAAAAAAGGGTGAATTGGGAGAGGAGGAGAGAGCAACTAAGAACCTACAAGAGGCTTAAGGTGAAAATCAATGACAAAGACCAAAATATGGGACCAACAGCCAGGGGCCAGGTTATTGGCTCTAATTAGCTAATGGCACCTGCTTCGAGTTAAAGATTCTTTTTAATGTTCACCCTCTTTCTTTTCTGTAGGAAGAACTGACAAAGGAGTCACTGTTACTCCTACAGCATGAAGTTGTGCTATTTCCTCAGGGAGCAGGGGCTATTTGAAAAGGAGACAACTAGCTATTAGGTTGAAAAATCTGCACCATTTCAGCAAATCCATCTGCATTCTCTCAGAAGGGCAACCTGGGGAGCCAGAGAGAGAGAGACAGCACAGAGACAATTCCATCAGCAAGAGGGGGGCTACTGATAGGAGGAGCACAGCTGGTAGACTGGGACTACAGTGGCTTGGATGGGAAACTCTCAGATGAGCCAGAAGCTCTGGCCAAGCAATACAATCATCTGACTCACTACCTTACTTCGTTCACAACTTGGGGATCTAAAGCTATCACGTGCAATGCTACCTCACTGATGACTAATCCTGAACACAGGTTTGTAGCTTCTCTTTTATCTCTTCTACATAGTTGGAATCATCGTGAAGGCAGAAGACTGAAACATTCCCTTTGTCATTCACAGGCTCGATCAAATTCATGCCTCTGGAGGGTGCTCAATACACATTCATTCAGGAACTAGCTCTCCTCTTTGGAAAAAAGAACAATGAATAGATACGCCTAGAACTGATGTCACCTTAGAGTTTGCAGCTAAAGTGACATAAGATGATTGCCGGGGTACACTCCTAATCCCCCTGTAGCCTAGAATATCTCTGAAGCAGTAGGACAGGTCTTGTCACCCCACTCTTCTCTTCCACAGGACAGTAATATCTCCCATTCTCCAGTGCTGTGGGGTCTATAAAATGTACCCTGGTTCCTGAGCGTCACCCTCCATCCAGCCAGGAGGATGCTCTGAGTAATGCTCCAGTAGGTCACTGACCTGAAGCATCTGTAGGACCTTGGGGTCATTTGGCTGATCAGGTGGCCTGCCTAATATGTGTTGTGTTGTATGTGACCTTAGCACGAAAACAGCCACTGCAGAGAAAAACAGATCCTGGCCAGATGGATCATATTCTTGTGTGTGCTACAGAGAAAGGGTTCCCACTGCTTATGACTTTTGTCTTATACTCATTCCAATTCTTTGGACGGAATTAATCTATTTGAAAAATGTGTGCCCATATATATATTTGCATAGGTATTTGTTCATGACTGGAAAATGTATGCTTCTTATGAAACTCATTTAAAGCTTTATGGGAGGTAATTTAAAAGAATGTACTCATAACTACACCACCTTAATGTAGCAGTTCCGTTTTATAAACATTTGTTTGGTATTTGCTCTGTGCAGCAAGGTGCTAATTCCTGTGGGTACATAAAGGGAAGCGATATTCCCCCACCCTCTCTTTCTCCTAAGTCCACAGTCTATTGGAGGGAAGGATAGGTATGGTTTAAATATGAAGTATCCTCCAGAAGGGACCAGAAAAGTGGCTGGATCATCAGGGCAGCGCCCATGGATCCACCCACCCCCTGAGGAGTTCACAGCTGAAGGGGCTGTTAGGAAATAGAGCCCAGTAGTTGGAGGAAATAGTCACTAGGATATTCTGTCTTCACCTCCTTCCTCTCTCTGTCTCTTTCGTTTTTGCTTCCGCTTCTTGGCTCTCTTGAGGTGAGCGCCTTTCCTCCACCATATCCTTTCTGCCTTTCAGCCAACAGACCAAATGTTCAAAATTTGGAGCCAAAATAAACTTCTCCTCATTTGAGTTGTGTGTATTACATACTGCGTCCCAGGAACAGAAACTTGATTAATACAGTGACAGAACTGACAACCGCAGTGTGGAATGTGGGGAAGTGGCAGAAGGCTGGGCTAGCACCAGGACACGGGTCTCTTCCAGTAATGACGGTGGGACAGTCTCCTTCTCATCTGGGGAGGTCATGGAAGATATGCTCTTACGTTCAATTCCACACACTACCTGTGTCTTCATTTCCTTTTGAGGCTGTGTGGATGCACCTGTGTCTCTCAGGAAGGCTTTTCTTTAAAAAAAATAAGAAATCTCATTGCCCAAATACTAAAATCTTTGCTTATATTTACCACATTCCTTCATCCAAATAATAACTTTTCCAAAAGGAAAAGAATGACCTTGTAAAATAAGCAAAAAACATCTTCACTTGGCAACGTATTGTACCTGCTTGTTGTTTTCTTGCTTGTCTAATTATTGCAGAAAGAATGGCTGTGGTAAGGCATTCTCTCATCAGCAAATATGCTTTTGATTTAAGAAATTATTACAGAAAAATGCTGGAAGCCTTGTAGTCATCTTTGCTATATTTAGAGGAAAATAACATCCCTCTGCAATTACCAGTTGGTATGAAATTTAGGCACTCACATTTTTTCTTTCCTTTCTTTTTTGCTTCCTTCTATTTAAATATAATTTTCTATTTTTCCCCTCTGGGTTAACAATACAGGGATCAGAGTTGCACAATTATTAAAAAGAGGCCACTTAAATTCAACCCTCTACAGATACAGTGTCTGTGGCGATGTTTAATTAGAGATTAAAATTGAGGAATTGAATAATTGAGGTTACTAATGAATTTGAAAACTCAGCAAAGCAAGGAGGGCTAAGCATTTTTCTGGCTTTGCTTTTGCTCCCTCTAACCTTCTTCTCACTTCCTATTATTATCACATATCTGGCCTCCACCGCTGAGTTTATTACTACCCAGAACCCTGGCCTAAATGGAAACAAAAAAGCTGTGGCCTCTTTGGGAGCTCCTGGGGACAACCTGTCTGTTGGATTTACGGCATGTTGAGAAGCTCGCAACTGCAGGAGGCTAGCAAGGATGAAAATGAGATACGTTAGACCGCTAACACTTTCTGTAATCACCTTAATAGGTCAACATAACAATGGGTGTTTTTCTGGCTGGAAAATCAGAAAGTGGTCCTAAACCAAAGAAAATGTAAGATATTAAAAGTTCTCCTGCTACTCCATTCAGGGACTTGGGTGACTCGGGTACTCTGCTTGCTAGGTTTGCATTACCAGCGCTGCAAGGGAGCCCTTGGTTCACACTGGAACAGAAGGAGCCTTCCACACGGTAACCCCATAGACTGCAAATCTGGCCCGGGAGTCATTTCCAAGCAGAGATTTCTGCATCAAGAGGAGGGTAGGTTACAAGACCCTGAAGGTACATTCCAACTGTAAAATGCTATGATTTTATAAAGATGGGACAGAGCAAACCTCCTTGTTTCTAAGAGGTCTATTCCCTTTGAAGCTTCTTTCTAATGCAAAGGTAAAGTTTTAAGGACTGTTTTTTATCACCTGGACACTGTACTTGACATGATCCATTTCAAGCTTCATTTGGCACAGTAACTAGATGGTTTAAATCGACATTCAAGGCAAATGGCTATATTTTTATGGCCAAAGGCCCCCCAACTCATGATTATTTGCTATTTGCTGTTGTTGGTTAAATTGTGTTTTGATATTTTCTACATCTCCGACTCCAATCAGGCTGATTACCAGTAAAGATACTGCAGCTGACAAAAGGGACTTGCTCTGAAGCAATGTTAACACAGCAAACATTCGGCCAACATCTTTCATGAACAAGAGGTTATTACTAATAGCATTTCCTTAGACACAAACTTCTTAGACACAATTCTTAGCTTAGCTATTGATGGCTTCATACTGATGACTTTAAATATATGTTTTTGACAGGAGGAAAAAGAAATAATCTGTCTTACAAAACTATTCTTACTTGCACTAAGAAAAAAATCTGTCTCTTGCTACTGCTTAACACAGATATAGCTTAGGGGTAAGGAGGTCAGGAGAGGAGATATGCATACTGTACATATTTAATCTTGTACAATCTATTTTTATCCCATGTTCACTAAATATTTGTGGCATTCTCTTTGCATCTACAACCATCAATGCTATTCCTTCGAGACATGAAGACCCCAGAGAACAGAAACTGCACAAATTCTTTGAAAGTATCTAGGACACTTCCAAGAATAGCTAAGTATATAATAAATAATTGACTATGGCTGTTGGTGGTGGTGATGGTAGAGAAAAAGTGGATAGCATGAAAACCTACCTTAGGTGAGTATTTGTGCCAGTGTTTGAGAGGAGAAACCACTTTGAGAGAGAATGGGTGGTTTCATGGCTTGGCAAAGAAGGCAAACGGATCTGAGAAGTATGTAAGACAAATTTGTATCATCAGTGGGGGCTCAGATATCATACAGCTCTGCTCATGGGGGGATCGGGCTTGATTCGTAGGCTTCTGTCCTTGAAGGGTTTGGCCTGATTTTAGCACACTGCCATGCACAGGAGGGGACTAATGGGCAGTGTCACAGTCTTTAGAGAAAAGAATGTTCCCACTGTAAGGTGCAAGCTGGAGGTGTATAAGATGAAAGGAATCCCCTAACCTTCGGTCGCCTTATTTTCTCATTATCAAGTGGTATTATTGGGTAAACAGCTTGCAATAACTGCACTGCGCCAACCTGGCAAAGGAACATCCAGTAGGTAGGCCTTTTCCTAATGTTTTTCTCTTGAGATTCTGAGCCCATGAGGCAATTCATGGCATTTACTCTTCACTGCTCAGGGTTCAGAGGGTAGGGAGGGAGCCTTTGCTTTGTAGGCCTCACTGGGCCAGCCCTCCTTGAGACATCTCAGTCCACCACAAGCCTTGTCCACATTCCAGAGTGGCATGTGATTCAGTATGCTGATGGTGCCTCCTCACTGTCTAATCTGTTTGGCCATGAACTCTATAAAAACACCAGTGGTGCACGTGAGATGGAGTTATGACCCACCACTGCAGCATGATGCCACAGGGTCCTATGTGCCCACTGTCCCTCAGTGCTGATCACTAACATGTCCACTAGAGGTAGGCTATCGTGGGGCTGTGGCCCCCCACAAGGTGCTGCAGGGGTTAACGTCTCCCTTCCCAACAGTGCAGCAGTCCTGGTGCTCCAAAATGAGAATGCATGCAAGAGATGAAACAGATTGAGAGGCAGAGCCATTCTGTTTGGGGTTTGGCTACAAAGTTGTCAGTTCAGGTCTCTAGGTCAAAAATCATTTCATCTTCTGAAGCAGATGCTTTGTAGAACAAAATGCCAGGCTGACTTCAAGGTGCTCAGAGCCCCCGGCTGCCATCACATGGCAGCAGGCTCTAGCCCCATCCTGCTCTCCTCCAAATCTCACACTCAGATACAAACTCTCTTTTCTCCCCACGCTCCTCACTGCCTTTGAAGACTTCTGATAGCCCCCTTTTTGCCTGCTGACCACTCAGGAGGCAGGATGTTCAAAGATGCAGCTCCCAGTCAGAGAAGTCAAAATCATCCTACCTTGTACAGCTGCAGAGACACTTTTTGTTGTTATTTATTTAGTCAAAGAGAAATATTTAAAGGGGCAGGCATGGTGTAATCGCTCAGATCCTGGTTTCTCACTCAGAGAGAAAGACAGGAATGTGACTCAGTGGTAGAATGTCTGCCTACCATGCTCCAGGTCATGAGTTCCCCCAGCACCACAAAGAAAAAGTGGGAAGGTGATATTTAGGAAAAGAAAACATGGATGTAACTGAGTTATAAAAATTTTTGTCCTGATTAACCTATCACAAGTTGAGAATATCTTAATTCAAGGTGTATTTAACACACCTACCCTCCAGCACGTCTAGCTTAGCAACACTGCACGCTGTCATGTGGGTCATTTCCCCTGTGGCTGGCTAGGAGCTGTGGTTCACTGCTATTGAGAAGCATCTTGAGAGAGCATCATGTCATAATCACTAGCAGGGAAAAGACAGAAACTCAAAATTCAACCTAGAGTTGGCACTGAACCTATATTGCTTCTGTACCACTGGAAAGTTGGAAAATTCAAGTTGAACTATCCAAAGTCAGGGACCACCTGTATCGACACCAGGATTATTACTGATGAAACACTACCAAGTCCCTACCTCATGGAAAACTCCTTAACAATTATTTCACTACTGTTCCTGTTCTTTTTTTTTTTTTTTTTCATGGCACCAGGGATCAAACTCAGAATCCCTCACTTGCCAGGCAGGTGCTGTCCAGTGACTTCTATCTCCTCCCATCAAATAAATGGACACAGATTCTCCTACAGTAGAAAACCTCATTTTTGTTCACTGTTTCTCACCATGTATAAGGATCAGGAATAGACTTCTTAAAATGTCCAAATTACATGCGTTACAACACAAATTTGAGTCTGAAGTCATAATCACGGAGGCTCCCTAGCACTCCTCACTTCAGCCCAAGGTGTACATGGATTTTGACACCTATCTGGGATGACTGCTGTGCCTCACTGGGCATGCTCTGTCTTCTGAGGTTCAGAAAGGGAGGTGGGAGTGACTTCCTGCTCCTAAGTAATTCTATTTGATAGAAGCAAAGTAAGAAAAGAAGTTCATTATTTAGATATCCAAAGAGATAAGGCAAACCCAGGAAGGAATTCTCTGCTTTCTTGTTGTCACACAAAAACAATTTTTTATACACATCAACTCACTCCTCAAGGAGCCTGATACACAATAATGATGCAATCAACACGTGGTATTGGTCCTACTGTAGGTGGAGTGCTTGACTTTCTAAGTGAGACTCAGACAAGTGGAAGTTATCTCTCTTCTGGTTGGAAGTGTCTTTTAACTCTTTCTTCAGGCCCCCCAAGATCCTACACAGTGAACACACCTGAGCTCTGCATATCTCCAAGCCTATGTGAAGCTGCCATGTGCACTCCAGCTGAAGGGGGAGTGTGGCTCACCAAATTCTTATTGGTGTCACCGGTAGTTCTGTTGACTTTCATCAAAGAATGTCAAAGTTTTCCCAACACTTTGTGATGGCTGTAACAGAGAGCTAATTGAAAGACAAGATCATTTCCCATGCCCTATAACACAGGGAAATGTAAGAAAATGTATCTGTTGCCAAATCAAGGTCAGGAAATAAGCCTTTTGCTAAAAGGACAGGTTGAAAAGAGTAAGAGAAGTCTGGCAACAAAATTTCCAAAAAGGAAAACTAGTTGAGTTCTACCATTTGTGCAAAGGGAATCTGAGTATGAACTGTAGCAAAGCTCAGGGCTAGAGCTGAATGTACCTTTCCCTTTCTAATGGGAAGAAGCATGGCCTTTGTAAGTAAAAAACAAGAAGAAAGGAACAGAGATACACACAAAGCCCGCAGGCCCTGGCTTGTGCTGGTCTGCACCCTCTCCTCCCATTGCTCGAGTCAGAGGGAGCCACCTTCTCCATCAGGCCTAGGCCTTTCTCTCTTGTGCACCTTGGCACTTGCTTGCCACTTTCCTGGGCTGCTTTCCTGCAGTATCTGCATGGTATGCTCCTCGGTCCAATCAGATCTTTACCTTATGTCTCCTGTTCAGTGGTGCTTCCTTGACCACCTCAGATGAAATCAATCTCTCCACTACCGGCAGACCACCTAAGCCTCTTTCCCTATCGGTGTTGAAAATGTGGTTATTGTCTGTGATCCTGCCTCTCCCATCAGAATATCAGTTCCATGAAAGTGGAGATCTTTGTTTTGTTTATTGCTCTTTCTCCAGTGTACATAACAGATACTTGGTAAAACTTAAGTTAACCCAGATGGACATTCCAATTAGTAGCTTCCAAATCACAGACATCAAGAACTTGGGTGACTTTTTGGATTACTGTGTCCAATGAAGGTTACAGAGTCAGACTTCCTCTTTTAAAAACCATCATTTATTAGCAGTGTGACCTTAGGCAAGTCACTCAACCTCTCTGTGCTCCAGTTTTCTCATGTAAATTATGGATAATAATCATGACCCTTACTTAGTGTTGTTTCAAAAGCTAACTATATTTATTATATAATGTGTTTTATGGTATAGTCCAAACATACCACCGATGGGTTACTGGTGTGTAGAAAACTAAATGCCCTAAGAGATGAGTGAACCACACATTCATGCATTCATTCAACAAATATTTACATGCTTCCTTATAACAGAAACTAAGGACTCAGTAAGAGATTTAAGAAAATTAGTTCCTACTTTTATGATAGCTATAAGGAGATGAATGTTGGACAAAGTCACACACCACACACACACACACACACACACACCCCACACCATCTGGGTGAGCACTATGAAGACTCAGGGTAGCATGGCTATAAAGAATGGGAGAATTGATCTGTACTGATGTCCAAGAAACTCAGGGGACATGGGAAGTGCCCTGAAGACATGGAATACATTCAGAGGCCTGCAGGATGCACAGAAATCAGCCATATTGGTCAGGGAAGAGTGGAGTTGAGAAGAAAGGCGTTTTAAACCCAATCCCTGGCCCAGGACTTTATGTCATAGGTGTGCAGAAAAGGGCTGGTGTGAACTTTTTCACTGGCTTTACATTTCACCAAAGCATGGCAGCCAGGACTCCTTGCCATCATCCTTGTGTCTCTGCATCTCTGCCCCTGGAGGGAAGCTGGCGCCCTGTGTGCCCCGAAAGGAGACAACACTCAATTCCTTCAGGACAGGTTGAGCACTGTCTCAACTTAGATGATGAATTGTTGTTCTGCTTTCAGAAACACACCCCCAGGATCATATGGAAGGAGAATGGGCTCCCAGGGGTGAGGTCCCAATGACACTAGCCGTGGGGTCCTCCGCTCCTCCAGCAGGCCACGAGTCTCCTGGGAGACCTGGCTGAGGAGGGAAATGCCCTCTGTTCTCCATAAACCCAGGAGAGAAAGGACCTTGGCCTTAACATTGACCTTTTGCCGTTAGCTTCTCTGCATTCATTGAAATGATTGTGCCTGGGGCTGAAACACTGCCATTATTAAACACTTGGCTAAAATATGGATGAATCCCTGGGAGGATGTTATACAAGATTCAGATATATGGTCTGTGATATGGATAGGGTATATTTTTTTATTGCAATAATAAGTTTCTCAACTCCTAATGGACCCTGTATTAACTGAAGATGACAGGGAGCGAGGGATGGAAAGCCGGCAATTTGTTAAGGTTGTAGAGCGGCAGTTCCAGGGGTTGTAAAAGATAAAACATTTTGGAGTCATTAAAATCCACCTAAATTGTCTATCTGAACTCAAAGCAACAAACCTAACTCAGGTCCGAGTCTATCACCCAACAGTTTTTTCTTTACAGGGTCTCCTTTTACCTAGAGGTGACACATGGCTCAATCTTATACAACCAGAGAGACCAGGGCTTGAAAAGATCAATCCCAGACCTTCCCAGGGGAGGTGACTTTGGGTGATTAAGGGGAAAAAGGAGAATGAGATGGACGACGGGCCCCCTGGGTGAAGAAAGCCTCTCACCGACAAGAGGCAGGGTCAACCCAGGAGCACTTGGGCTGGTTGCAGAGAAGAGTCCACCTGGGGAATGCTAAAGCCCTTTTGGTGTTGGGAGTCAGCAGCTGGAAAGACCTTTAAATCCCTGATTAGGATTGTGTAGTTCGTTTGTGGTCAAGAAAGGAAATAAGGGGATCTAGGAGGATTCATAGTCAGACTCACAATTCAGCACGCGGGTAATTCTAATGAAAAGTCTGGCTACTATTTACTTACTAATACCCAGGCTCCATAGTGACAGATTTCTAATCTGACTCTCTTATGACATTCCCCAGAAACAAATCATAATATCCCCATTTTATGGATAAGGAAATTGGGCATTCCAAGATCCCAACTCATATAGCTGATAAGGCAGGTGGGATGCAGCCTACAGTATCACTAATTATTCTCCCAGGAAACTATGTATTCTGATGGAATGCACTGAATTCTCCAGGTCAAGCCACACACTTCGCAGAGGCGACACCAGTGGGCATCCCTGAGAGCAGGTGGCATAAATGGCACAGGATCCCAACAGAAACTCTGGACCGGGCTCTTGGTCTGTTAATAAGACAAATGCACAGAGGGATGCACATTCCAAACTAGGTATGGTGGCACACACCTATGATCTTAGCTACTTAGGAGACCGAGCAGGCGAGTTGTAAATTTAAGGTGAGACTGGGCAACTTAGTGAGATCCTGTCTCTAAAGAAATGAGAAAGAAAGAGAGAGAGAGAAGAGGAAGAAGGAAGAAGAAAGGAAAGGCTGAAAGTGTAGTTCAGAGGTGGAGCAACCATCCAGCAAGCGTGAGGCCTTCAGTTCAGTTCCCATCACAAAAAAGAAAGCATGCTCCAATTGCCAGGAGGAAGGAGGAGGGCGCTTTATACCATTCTTCTGCAGCTGCCCTCAGCCAGGGGCTTTCCTGCATTTCTTCTTTCCTGGACAAGCAAGTGTCCCTGAATAGAATGGGTTGGAAGGCAGGGACAGCATGAAGAAGCAAAGCCTCCAAGGGATGACAGAGGGAGAGAGGGTGGTGATGACAGTGACAATTACATATTCCAGATTTGGCCTCTGCAAGTAGGCGACACAAGGTGGAAAGAAGGCAACCAAAGAAAAGGCAGTCACCATGCCGAGATTCTTTCAAAATGGCATTGTTGTCAAACTTGGAAAACAGTTTCCCACCCCGAATAAAACACTGACATTTGTCTAATTAAAAAAAAAAAAACTAATAGAGATTTTGCAGACAGAGGGAAGCCGCCAGTGCATCTGCTGGTGGAGTCTCCATATGGCCCAATCCAGTGTGCGCTCTGCTGCAGAGACCAAGCAGGGCGCTCATGTTAAAGCTGCCCAGCCATTAAATTACCTACATGGCCTTGCTGGTCATGACTACCAGCTAAGGGAAGACCTGGCCCAGAGTCCATCCTGCCCCCTTTCCCTCCCTCACGACCAAATAACATGGATGTGCTAGTGGAGCAGAGGGTGGGAGGGCAGAGGAAGGGAGGAGAGAGACCATCAGGACTCTTGGGAAGGTCATTTGTCTTCCAGAGCTCAGTGGTGATGGGACCTGTTAATAAGAACCCCCGGGACAGCTGAGAGATTGGGACAGCTGAGAGATTGGGACAGGAGCACTGCAGAGTGGCTGCTAGCTGCCCTTGGAGAGTCCTAAATCATCACCTAGATCCCCAGCAAGAGCCAGATCAAGTCTAGCAGTAAGTCAAGCCTCTGGCAAAGCCAAATAAAGACCAATCTTCCTTTTAGAAAGACAAGGTAGGATAAAAGTTCAAGTGATTAGTAGCCTGGCTACCTTCCCTGGAGACAGGCAGCTGGTCCACATCTTCCAGCAAGCTGGCCAGGCCTGGAATGGCTCCTGGCATCTGCAAGGGCTGCCCATACACACCCAGTAAGTCCTTGCTCCTGCATTCTCCTGTCCTTCATGACCCTGGACCACAGTCTGCCCCCTTCAATTCTCTCCATGCTAATCTCTCCTAGCTGCTTCACCCTCCCCCAGCAAGCTTAGGTAAAGATGTCAGCACTTCTGATGGCCCCAGCCCTGAGGACCCCTCACCCTGAGCATCAACAAAAAATATATCATATACACACAAAAAAGAAGCAACACACCATGAGCTGTGAGATAGGAGTAACTTATCCTGTCTATTAGTTAGGAATAAGATCCTGATGAACCAGGGAAGAAGAACTCTGCCTTCCTTCCAGAAGCCATGCTGGGTAGCTATGGGGCTCCTGCCTCTGCCATTCATTATGTTTCTGGGGCTTTTGTTACAGATCTGAGGCACCACAAAGCGACCTGCTGCATCTACCTAATTACCAGCCTCTCCCTCTGTCCCCACTGGTGTGGCAGGTGAAGCGTAGCCAAGGAGGAGTTACTGTGATGACAGAACCTAGTGATGAGCTTCCTTGGCCACAGTAGCCATTCATTATAATAATGAGCAGTGCTAATTTACCCTGATGACACAGGGTGGGGTGCTGACTTGAGACATCTGGGGTGTACCAGCCACTCCAAGCATCCAAGAGAGGCAGTGTGCTAGGAAAACAGCTCCCTGGAAGAGGCTCTCAATCAAGGACATGTACTTAACAGAAGTGGCTGTTAGGCAGGTGAAGTTTAGGATGCACCTCTGGTCTTAACTATCTAAAGAGTAGAATGCTATTATTCTCCAATATCCAGAGCTGGGCTGGACAGATGGGCTCACCTCTCCCATCCTCCCATATCCTTTCTCCATGAAAAAGTTGGCTCTCCGGTGACTGCAGGTGACATCACATTTCCCAAACATGGTGGGGAATATGAGTCATTCCCCTGAACACATCCCATTTCTTCCCAATGCACAGCAGTGGCAATGTTTAAGGAGATGGCCAGATTAATGGGTGACCTGATTGATTTTAGGGCAATCCATTCCCATTCAGTGATTGGCTCAGAGTGGAGCTAAAAACCTATTTAGACTGAGATTGCTGAAGGACATCTTGGAACTTATCTTACTCTTAAGCAAGAGAATGGAAAACCACATGCTCTTTCTCACTGGATGTAGTCCCAGAAGTGTCCCGCCTAAGTTGCTGGTGGCCACTGTCTTCCTGCCATGAAGGAGGTTATTAACCTAGGGAAAAAGGTAATTTCTGAAAAAGGGATGGGTAAGACAGAGACAGACAAATAGGGGTGTCGCCATTATTGAACAAGGGTTGGCTTTGGGCTTCAGGTTATTGGCTAACAAATTCCTTACTGCATAACCAAATGGAGTCCATTTCTGTCTCTGGAAGCTCAAAGATGGAATTCTGTGAGAAAACACCTGCCTGAGGAGGGGCCAGCACACCAGAGCTGACTAAAGGGCATGTGTCATGGCCAGGCAGAGGGAAGTGCACACAGGCTATGAGGCCTGCTCAGCCACCTGTGCCACTGTCACCTGGTGCACTGTGGAGTGGACACATCACCAGGTAGCATATGAGTCCATGTTCATGAATGTTCATGAAAAGAGCTCGCTCTCTCCAACTGCAATGCATGGGTCAGCAGTGCTATGGCTGACTGTTTCATCTCTATGCACAAGCCAGGCTAGTACTGGCCTTTGCTCTGTTTTGCAACTTACTTCAGTCATTGAGATACAAGTGAATGTGATATATGCCATGCAGTGCTTTGAATGGAAGTGTCTGATTTGGCTCAGCCAATTTCTGTCCTCTGTCATGACAAAGCAAAATGTCAGTTAGGTGCAGCTCCTGCCACTCGACCTCTCAAATGAAAGAGCACACCAAGTAGGGTCACAGCGGACTCAACAGCCTACAGTGACAGGAGCAAGAGAGAGAAAGAATTCTTGTTGTGGGCCACTGAGAGTCTAACAAACAAATACCTCCCAAACAATTTTACATCCCCAGGACTGAGCAGAGCGAACCAGAAGATGCAGGATGATGAAGCATGATTTTTGTTCTCACAGTGTTAACTGTTACAGTAAACACCAAGGAAATCAGGGAGACTGAAGAGTTCAGGGATCCTGTGGGCGGCCACCAGAATTCAGAGGAAGGGAGAACAGTAGCTGGGACAACCTTCAAAAGCAGAGGAGCCCTGGAAGGTGCTGGTAAGACAGGTGCCTGGTATAAACAGCTGAAGATTTGGCACCCACCTTGCCAGCCAAAAAGAGGAGCCTGGCAGCACTACTGCTGCTCTCTCTTTGTGCTGCCTGAGGCAGAAATGCTGAGACATTCACTTTCACATTTGAATGAAAATATCTTAGTGTACAAATTATCACTTTACAATTAATTATGCAGAACAAGTAATACATATGAGACCTCAATATTATGACAGCTTGGAAATTTACTGTTTTCGAACTGAACATTCAACAAGTCTCGCCAAGTGTATGTTGGGAAATAGCTCAAAATTAGACAATTAATAATATTTTAATTTTGTGTATTCACAGCACATCTGTGGGTCAGTGTAAACATCACAAAACAACTCGGCGGGTCCTAGTTGACACTCTGCCCCGAAGACAGACCTTAAAAACCAGTGCTCTTTAATTAGGCTTCTCCTTCCCCTTTTGTCTTTGGGGAGAAGAGATTGTTATGAAAAAGATATGATCACACCATATTGGAGTTCACCAGGCATCTCAACTGGTTTGAAATTGATAAAAAAAGAAAAACAGCAGATTTCATTGCTGGAGTCTTCCCTCCAGAATCTGCAAGCACCATGTGGATTTCAAGGGGAATTTCATCAGTATGTTTCTGATTCCTTTTACACTTAAATCATTAAAAGATTTTTGAGGGTTTTTGAAGTCCAATAACTCTCCTGAGCCACTTTTCCCCCCAGCATATTTTTCATTTCTCTTCATAAAAATTAGGAAATTGAATTTTAGCTTTGGATTCAAAAGAGAAAAAGGCAGCTGCTTGTCAATGATAGTGGCTAAGGATTGAAATCCTAAACCCAGAAGTGTGTCTTGAGGTCCATCAATCCAATAAATATTTGCCTATTCTCTTTGGGCCCATGGCTCACATGGCAGAGATCTTGCCTATTATGATCCAGGAAATGATTTCATGAGTTATACGTGGTACGTGGTTTTGTCCAGAAAAAGCTAGATCGTTGACTCATGCAAAGAGGGGGTAGCCACAGCATTTAAACTAGATGAGAGAAGAGATTGTTATGATACCACGCTTCCATGGCTGCCATCCTCATCAAAGCAAGGCCCATTTTGAATTTCTTCCTACATCCTCTCCTGGTAGCTGACATTGTTTTTTGTCACACTGTAGTCAACCTATTCTTTCCTACATCTGACACAGCCTGATCTTACTCTTGGGTAAAACACTTCACATTTTCTCATTCTCTTGATAGATCTGAACCTAATCTTGAAATGGATCATATCACCATTTGCACAAACAGAAAAGAAAATGCTTTATAAAAGTTCCGCTGGGATGTAAGCTCCATGACAGCAGGCACCTCATCTGTCCTTTTCATTCTGTGTCTCCAGATCGAGCCAGCATCTGACACATAGTATATGATTAATAATGTTTGTTGAACAAAGGAATGGATAAAAGTCTAATCATATGTAAAATACATTCAACCTTTTCGTAGCAATTCTACACCTACTGATTAATAGTATTCTAATGATACTCTGTGTGAGCAGTAAAGGTAAAGAGATCACTGGTTTCTTTTTAAAGTAAGTGAGGCCCAGAAATGAGCAGCTTAAGACTTTATGGCTGATCAGTGGTCAAACTGGAGATTGCTTATCCTATGGTTCTCAGCAGAGGCTGTTTCCCTACAGAGCAGTGTCTCTGTTTCCCTACAGAGCAGTGTCTCTGAATAATTAATGTGGGTTAGAAGTACCTAAAAAGTTTATTAAGCAGATTGCTAAGCCCCACCCTCACAGGCTCAACTCAGTAGGCTTAGGGTCAAAATCTGCATTTACCAAATTCCCAGGCAGAGCTGGGAAAGCTCCTCTGGGACCCTACCCTGAGAACACTGTTCAGGCCATAGCTCACCACGTGCAAAGCCAAGATACAGAAGACAGACAGCCACTTCCTAACAGTCTAAAACAGGGAGTAAAGTATCCAAACCCATCTCATCCACAGAGAGAGCCAAGCTATGTGGCCTAACTGTAGAAGACCTTGTCATTCATTAAAGCATAAATCAAACCGAATAACCTTACTAATGTAGATCATGGAAGGGAATATTCTAATCTAGGGATATTCTAACTTGGAAGGAATATCAGCTGGGATTTTTCTTCTATTTAAGTCCTGAATGAAGCTTTTGGAAGTGGAAAGAACATGAGGGGCTACCTGTCCAACTGTCCGTTTTACACTTGTAAAAAAAAAATGAAGTGTTTAAGTGACACAGCTGACCTAACAGCCCCAGTCCTTCTTAAGCCTGATGCTCTAGCTTCAGGCACACACAGAGAGGGGCAGGACTCTTACCCAACCCTCACATTGCTTCTCCCATAGCAGTTCTTGCAGTCTATCACCTACAGATACAAGTTGTCTTTTTTTTTTTTTTTTAAGACAGGGTCTTGCTTTATAGTTCAGGCTGGCCCTGAGCTCACTATGTAGCCCAGGCAAGCCTTGAACTCAGCAATCCTCCTGCCTCTGCCTCCCGAGTGCTGGGATTATAGGCATGAGCCCACCACACCTGGCACTGTGGTATATGGTATTGATTGCTGGTGAGCGTGAGACATCATATCCGGCATTATATGTGGTTACTGGGGATCAAACTCAGGACCTTGCACTTACGAGGCAGGTGCTGGAACCACTGAGCTAAATCTCTGGCCCACAGATACAAATTTTTATTCCATAATTTGTATGTAAATGTTCGAGGTAGTATTATGTACAAGAAACATAAGACGGAAATAACCCCAGGGTCCAACAGATGATTGGATAAGAAAATGGGGCCCATTCATATGACGGAATATTATTCAAACATAAGAGGAATGCTCATTCATATGATGGAATATTATTCAGCCATAAGAGGAATAAAGTTCTGATTCATGCTTCAATATGAATAAACCCTGAAAGCATGTAAATCAAATCAGCCAGACACAAACAGGCGAATGTTTTACAATTGCACTTACTCATAAAATAGTAGTTTCTAAGAGCTATTGGGGAGTAGTGTTTGGTAAGGACAAAGCTTCTGTATGGAGGAATGGAAAAGTTCTGGAAATAGGTAGTGGGGAAGGGCATATAGTGTGAATGTAATTAAAGCCACTGAATGTACATTTTAAAACAGTTAAAATGTATAATTTAATGTTATGTATATTTTTAACCACAACAAAAATGTCAAAAGAAAAAAAAGAAAGGATGTAAGAATGAAAACCTACAAATGAGAAAATACTTTGCAAACCACTTAGTACCTCAACACCCACCTGGCCTCGCACACAACCCTGTTCAGTTGTGAGCACGGTGAGTAATAAGAACAGATGAACTGTTACACTCTGGCTTCCGGTAGGAGATTCTGGTGGCTGCAAGTGCTTCTCTTCATAATGGATGCTTATTTTTGTCTCCCTCCATTTATTTTCCAAACTGACGGGTGGACTCCAGAGTCAGGATAAAGTTTGTGGAAAACAAGCTGTCAGAGCAGTAAGGATTTTGTTCTTTCTTCCAACCTAGTTGTCTCTAGCCTGGGTACCTGAGGTGTCTGATAAATACTAAACTCCCTGCTTCTCTTGATGTGTGATGCACAGCTTATGGTCACGGGGCAGGATTTAGATTCCGTGACTCATCTCTCCAAGCTGGGTTTCCATAAGACCCACACCGTTATCTAGCATGTTTATTGCTGCCTGGGAAACCAGTTTTGTGCATCCTCAGAATTATGAGGCTACACATGATGATATAGAAGCCTCTCTGAGGGAAGACAGAGATCTCAGGACAACAGTTGAAGGACACATGACTTGAGGGAGGGAGATGGATGTGGAGGAGGCACAGGATGTGTTTGTCATTCACTTGCTTGTAGTGCTATTCTCTCTCCCCTGTAGGTGTCCGGTTGGGCTTCAACAGCATCTCTTGATGCTGAGGAGATCCAGTGAATTGCAAGTAAGCAAATAAATATGATTTAGTAGTAGAAGAGAAGGACTTGCCACACCACAAAACTTCCCCCTTCATTTATTTTGACAATTTGGTGTCTAATATTTATGGCTGTACTTTAGACTATCCAAGTAGTTTTACTGTGAGAAAGTCTTCGGAAACTGAGCTGCTGATTTCTCTGACAGGGTGATGAGCAAACTTATGGGGAAGAGGGTGATCATTGGATTTTAGTTAACCTGTTAAATCACTCTACTTGTGTGTAAATATTCCTACCATCATCAACTCACAGCATATGTTGGGTGCATTTATGTGGAGAACTATCATGATGTATTCCCTGTCTCTTGGAATGTATAGTCTTGAAGACTGCAAATACATACAGAGAGTTTTCCATCCTTCATTTCTGTGCCACTGCAGACATCACTAATGAAGAACTTTGCCTGAATTTTTAGAATTCTTCCTGCACTGGATGCCAGGTATTCATGAGCAGCTGACTGCAATGTGTGTGAAGCCTTCCTGCTGTAAGTACATTGGACATTCCTCTGACTCCAGATGGAAGAAAGGGGAGTATCATTAACACCAAAAAAAAATTGATACCATTATCTTAGGTATTCACATCTTCCAAGTAGTAAATATGTGTGTCATTTGCAGAAAAAAGGCATAGCCTGTTGTGGTTTTGATAAGTCTAATTCTTCAGTGTGGATGCTCGTGTGCTGTGGGTGGGAGAAAGGCCTGTGGAGTACAGCATTCATGAAAGGCTTGGCCCTAAGACAGCAGGATGCCGGGCCTTTGGTTAAACACTGATCACAACCACACACATTCTTCACTTCCACTTCTCTGGAGTTCCCATTGAGTAATTAAAATCACCTCTGTTCAACAAGCATGGCTGGCTCAATAGGCCAAGGGCAAGTTTATGGATCTGGAGGATGGAAAGTACTTTAAAGCCTGGCAGTTCTGGCTCTAGTGAGGAATAACAATTAGAATAACTGATAACCAGGTCCTTGATGCAGAATCACTACTGCAGGCCTGCAATGCACCCATTGTGGGCCTGATTCTCCAGCTGGAGTAGATCACAGGGCTGGAGTCATGTTCCTCCAGTTGCTGAAGCTGCAGTGGCCAGGGACAAGCTTCCTTTTATGGGTGCCGGTTGCACAGACGTTTTTTGAATTCATAGCTAGCTGAAGTCCTTGTGGTGTGGAAGAGAAACCCTGTCCTTGGTATGGGCACGAGCCCAGGGCCACATAAGCACTGCAGAGACCTCTCCGACTTCATGTGTTCCAGAGGACAGGTGGGGGAGCTGCTGCAGGGTCAGGCTGGGGGCCATGTAGAAGGCATGTGAGACCGACACCTAGAGATACCCCTAGTCAAATGTACCCTTCCAACTTCTGCAGGAACAATACTACCAACCAGGACTGATTGTAGCCTTTACTGAGCAATTACCACATGCCTGACATGATGCTAAATGTGTTTATAATGATATCATTTAATTTTATCAAATTATATCATTTAATCTTCATATCAATACCATGAAGCAGTTATCATTCTCCCTGTTACAGAGATGAAAGCTTTAAAAAATTAAGTAACTTTCCTAAAGTCAAACAGATAGTAAAAGGGCAGCTTTCTCCTGCCCTTGCACATCCAGCTTCTCAAGCTTAGAAATCTGACCCCAATACTCACACTCCTGTAGACGTGCATTATTGCCTCTGCAGTCAGATTTCCTCTCCCCTGGCTCACTCTACCTATAAAATGCTCACTTTTTCATCACCATAACCTGCATGTGTAGATCCCAAGAGATGTATTGATTAGACAAAGATAAATGCACAGCACTATAATAATGCTATTAAATCACTGCACCGATGAAGAAAAGGTAGAGCTAAATCTTCATGAATGCAAAGGTCCTCGTGACACTGTGGACTTTAGCCCATTTCATCTGGCTTTGGGATTATAGTTAAAGATGTCTCCCTGTGAGAGATGTTGTTGCTGCTGCTGCTTAAATTTTTCTGGAGGGCTCCTTTCCTCTAAAACCATCAGTTTGAATGATTGCACTAGGCTATTTCTCAGAATACACTATAAAACAAATACTTTTTTGATCACTGAAAACTTGTACATTCATGCTCTTTCCTAACCAGTTCGGTCACTCATCCCTATCATCTGTTCAACTTTCCTGGTAGAAAAGCTCAAACCAGGTCACTTCCTAATCTGCCTTCTCTGTGCCTGGTTCTGGATGGCAAGAGTTACAGGACAAAAGACCTCAACAGTCCGATGGGCCCTTTGATGGTTTATTTTAGGTGTCCACTGACTGGTTAGTTACTTTCTGTTATTTCTAGGTGTAATCATTATTTCTGAAGTTGGATCAGTGCACTAAATAAGAAAAGTTTGGGTGGGCAGGGATGTGGGTAAAAATGAGAATTGACCTGTGTTACTTATTGGTACAAATTCCCCAGTGTTTTGTGTGATTGTGATATATACCAATAAAGTTTACTGAATAATGCAAAAAAAGAAAAAAAAAGTTTGCCCTCTGTGTGGGGGGATTTATCCAGTCAGCTGAGGTTCAGATAGAGAACAAAGACCAAAGGCAAATATTCTCTCCTGTCTCTGTCTTTGTCTCTCTGTCTCCCTCTCTCCTCTTCCCTTTCCCTGTCCCTCCCTCCCTTCTCTCCTCCTCTCCCTCTCTGTCCTCCACAGCTGTAGGAGCTGGGATTTCTTTCTCCTGCCCTTGTACATCCAGCTTCTCAAGCTTTTGGCCTCTAAGGCCTTCACAGCAGCCCAGGTTCACAGGAGTTTAGTCTGAGAGTGAGAGTTGCATTTTTAGTGCTCATGGTTGTGGTGTTCCTGAACTTGAACTGAGTCCCACCACCATCTTCCTTGAGTCTGCAGCTTGCAGACAGTGTATCATGGAATTTCTCATCCTGTTTGATCACTTAAGCCAATTTCTCTACCAATCCCCCTCATGTGCCTATGATTATATACTCTATCAGATCTCTTTCTGTGGAGAACCCTGAAGAATACAACCCCATTTGTGTGTATCACCTCCCACTTCAGCCAGTCCCTCTATGTTGCCCCAGTTTCTCTGTACCTTGGAGGTCAGATCATCTTCCATCCTCCATAAAGGGGGAATCAAACTTTCACCATGCTACTGTCTGCTACTGTCTGCTGCGACCACTCTCACGACATGATCACTTCATGCCTCTTAGAGACAATGAAGCCAACAAATAAGTATTTCCTCAGTACCTTAACACTGAATCCCTTCTTCTGTACTGTGCTTGGACTCAACCTTCCCATTCTTCCTATGATATGAGAAGAGTGTAATGCCATGCAAGGTTGTATTCATCCATTTTTCATTGCTATAATGAAATAACATAAGGCTGAGTACTTTCAAAGAAAAAAGGCTTACTTTGCTTATGGTTCTGGTCCAAAATTCAAGAGCTGCACTTGATGATGACCCTCTTTCTGGTAGTATCCCAGGGCATGCAGGGCTTCACATTGCAAGGGATAGGCAGCAGGTGTGTGTGTGTTCTGTTATCTCTTCTCTTATAAAGCCACAAGAATTCAATCGCAGAAGCCTTAGCCTAGTGACCTTATGAAATCCTAATCATCTCCCAAAGGCTCCATCTCTAAACATCACAGATTAAGTTTTCACCCTCTTATCATCTCACGGTGGGCAGGAAATTTGTGCACCTGAACACCCTGAGGGCACACTCAAACCATATCCAAATGATAGCAGAGGATAGTCTCAGGCTAGTCTCTCTATCCACAGGGTGGATCCCCTTCCCTCCCACTTCTAGGGAATTTGTTCTGTTTTACTTGCTTCCCTTTTCCTCAATAGGGCAAGTGTTTCCCATCCTTGAAAAAAAGTTCAAAAATGGCAGCAATAACAACAAACTCTCCTTTTTCTCCCCGTTCCTCTGTGGCCATTTCCCATTTCCTGAGAAGATTGTACATTGGGCAGTGTCTAGATGTCCCCTCAAAGCCTCATGTGCTCATAGGTGGGACTTTCTGGAGCTGGCTGGATCTAGAGTGGGTGATATCAAGATTAAGGATGTGTGGGATGTGAGGGCAATCTGGTTGTGACATCTGTCACCCCACTGATCGCCAGGGTTGATTCGGCTGATCTGGCTGGCTAGGCGGGTGTCCCCTTCCTCCCTCACCGCTCCATGTGCGTCGCTCTCGAAGCTGCGCGCTTGGTCGAAGAGGACGACCGTCCCCAATAGAGGAGGACCGTTTCCTCAGTCAAGGGTATACGAGTAGCTGCGCTCCCCTGCTAGAACCTCCAAACAAGCTCTCAAGATTAAGGATGTGTGTACTAAATTAGCCTCTGATTGGTTTAGCATAGCTCTAGGTGTAGATAATGGAAACCCCACCCTGAACGTGGGTGGCTCCACTCAAAAGGCTGGTAACGTGGATGAATAAGAGAAAAGGAGGCTTGCATTTCGCTGCCTTCTGCTTGTCATGGCATAGATGGTTACCCTTCTACATTCCCCCTATGCCATGCCATCTTGTCTTGGAACTAGTCAACTATGGACTAAAACTTCTACACACTGTGAGGTGAAATCAGTCTTTCCTTCATTAACTTTGGGTGGTGGCTATCTTGCCTCACCAATGAAAAAAGTAACTACTACAAGTTGTTTATATTCCCTGCTTTCAGTTCTTTCCTCCAACTCCTCCACATCCTCAGCTTTCTAAAGTCATGTCTGCCCTTCATCTCGAACAGCTTTCTCCAAGGTCACCAGTGACCTCACTGCTCTAAGTTTCAATGTTGCTGGCACTTCTCTGCAGAACTAGAGTAGGGCTGTTCTTCTTTCCTGAGATTCCATGATAGCAAGATATTATTGCCTTCTTCCTCCTTTTCTAAAGTGTCTTCTCATTTGCCCTGTGGATTCTTTTTTATTTTTGCCCATATCCTTGATGTTGGTATTCCTTGAGACTTCCATCCAAATTCTTTACATAATCTGAAAACAGGTTTCTCTTTTGACTATAGCTCTAGCTCCATACATTTAATACTTACCAGGCATCTTTTTCACTTTTTTAAAGCTCTTAAGCAATTTTATCAATGTGCCCAGAATGAAATATACCGGCTTTCTTTCCAAACCTTGTTCTCCTTCAAAATTCCAAAATGTAAATGGTTCTTTCACCCATTTTTCCAAACTAGAGCCCAGTGTCATTCCATGGCATCTTTTTCTCTTGGTCTCTATGATGGATCAATACTAGCTTCTTATCCTTACTCTTCAAGACTGTTACCCATTCTATTCTCAGCATTTGTCATAGTGGCTTGAAGAGAGAGTGAGGACAGTAAATAAGTGCCTTATGGGGCTGCAGATTTAGCTCAGCAGTTTTGGTGCCTGCCTAGCAAGCACAAGGTCCTGAGTTCAATCCCTGGTAACCACATATGATGCTGGGTATGGTGACTCACACCCACCAGCAATCAATATCACATACCACAGTGCCTGTAATCCCTGCACTTGGGAGGGAAAGACAGGAGGACTGCTGAGTTCAGGCTTGCCTGGGCTACATAGTAAGCTCAGGGCCAGCCTGAACTACAAAGTGAGACCCTTTTCAAAACAAAAAAAGTGCCTTATGGCTGGCAGATGAGATATCTCTAGATTCCCTCCTCTTTACTCCTTATCTTTCCTAATTGGAGCCCTATTGTCTTGCACCTGGATATACCTGTTATCCACCTAGTTGTCCTATCCACCTACTCTCCTCTGTTAGTGTACTCACTTCCCACAAGACACAGAGAAAGTGATCTTTCAAAATATAAATGAGGTTTTCTTATCTTCCAGTTCACACCTTTCAGATAACATTTTCCCACCACCCATTATAGTACATGGCACTTATTAAATACTCAAAAATTATTTGCTTAATAAAAAAGGATTGAGGGCTAAAATTAAAAGGATTTACACACAGAGAGAAAGTCTAATACCTATTAAGTTTGTCATTATTGTGTTTGCACTTAGCACATATTGGACAGCACACAGCAAAGCAGGACTGATCTCCAGTATCTGTTGGCCCCCACCCAGAAACTCACTCTGGAATAGTAGTATTTAAAGGCGCATATTAGTAAGACTTTTGTTGTTAGGAAAAAATACCTGATAGGCACAATTTAAAAGATAAAAGATCTATTTGGGCTCATGGTTTCAGATGCTTCAGTTCACAAGTGGCTAGTTCTAGGGCAGAAATATATGGTAGAAGGAAATAGTAGAGCAAAGCTGCTTGCTTTATGGCTGCCAGGAAGCAGACAGAACAGAAAGAGGGCCAGAGCAGAAGGAGCCAGGGACCAGGTACAGTCTTCAAGATCATGCCTTCAAAATCACCTGGACACACCCAAAAGTGTGCTTTATGAATTGCTGAGGCAGGTGTCTCTCAAGCCAATCAAATTAACACAGAGATTATTCATTACAAGCAAGGGAGTTGTGTTGTCAGGAGCAATCTTGTTGCACAATAGGGACTATGACAAGGCCAACCTTTCCAGCCTGCAGACTAGCTATGACGTATCAGGACCTAAAAACTTAACTATTATCTTCTCCCATAACAACACAGACCCCAGGATTCCCATGTACTGTGATGCTCCAGGGCAGAGCTACACCAGAACTTCCATCTACATAAGTCCTCATTGTTCTAGGATGCACAATCATGCTGCCCTCTGAGTGACCTGTCACCTTGCTTGCTCCCGGTGTGCTGAATAAAAGCGTGGCAAGCTTGGGGCCTTGTCTTTGCTGCCCAGAGTAGCATGCATTAGGCCGAAGGTCAGCTTCTTCTCTGAATTTCACTTACATCTACTTATTAATTCGCCTTGTGCTGCTGGGCTTAAAGAAGACTAAAACTTAAGTGCAGAGGTTCTAGTTAGGCTCCCTTTACCTATAGTGGGTTACTTGGAAGAGGTGTTAAAGATAAGGAACAGTTTTCTCCATTGAAATGTCCACTGTTCTAAGTAAATACATCTTCTATGCTGTCTTTCACTTTTGCTCCTGCTGAACTATGCTGATTAACTGGATGCCTGCTCTGTGCTCATCTTGTTCCACCGAAGGCCTCCTGTCATCTCCCAAAATCTCTGGTTACTTCTCTAATGTTGATAATGTAAACTGTTATTAGTATGATTCTCTCTCAAAGAGCATGCCTATCCAGTGTGACTATGGGTGTGTGTGTGTGTGTGTGTCTGGTGGGGTGGAAATTTTTGAAGATTTCATAACATCTATAATCTTCTGGCAAAGGAAAAGAGGGTGCACATATTCTTGTCTTAGAGAGATGCAACCTTTCCCATTGCTCCCTCTTTTCCTTATAGGATCTTATGAGGCCTTACAAAGATTTGGCAGATATATCTTTTCTGCTGTGTCTCCTTCTGCCATTGTTAGTTGAGTGAGTCACCCCTTTCCCAGGCTGCTGGGGACCTGAGATCTGACATACAAGTGTCTTCAAAGGACAGGGAGGAGTGAATGAGTGAGAGGAGCTGAGACTGGAGAAGGGGAGTAGGGCCCTATGAACTAGGCTGGAGTCTCCTGGGGTGCCTGAGCCAGACCTGGGGGTGGTGGTTATGGATTAAATGAAAGAGTCTATCAGGTTCCAAAAGAACACAGCACATGAGCAGAAGTAGGGAACTGGGAGCTGCCCAGCCCTGTTCACTCCTCTTGTGACTTCCTGCTGTCTGTAGCTACCAAGCAGGCATCTTCATTTTCCACTGGACCTATGATGGCCACCATCCTGGTGCCACCTCAGAGACGGCACTAAGATGAGAGCATTGCAATGGCTCTGCTGCCTCCTCCCACCCTTCTGCCTTGTTACGCTTGAGATCTAGAACACCCCCAGACAGCATGTGCTCAGAGGTGGGGCTTTGGGAAGGTGCCTGGGTCAGAGTGGCGCTACACTCATCAGTGGCTTGATCCATTAGTAAGTTCAGAGCTGAATGCACTGTTAAGAAGTAGGTCAGTTTGGAACAGGTGGCTCACTGGGGATGTGCTTTTGGGGGATGTGTCTCCCTCCCCTGCTGTCCCCTCTTTCTGCTTCTGGGTCCCATGGGGTGAGCAGCTTTCCCTTGCCATGTCTTTCCACTGTGTTTCTGCCTTGGAGCTGCTAGCCATGGACTAAATTCGCTGCCCCATGAGCCAAATTAAACTTCTCTTGCAGTAAGTTGTGGGTGTCAGGCCTCTTGCGTTCTCTCTGGCCAAAGGCTCCTACGGCAACTTCCCCACTGGCACAGATACCTGCCTTTTCCTTCTCTCCTGATATGATGTATTTTCAGGGGCCTTTTTCTCTTTCTTCTGCCTCTACAGTCAGAGTTCAAGGCTTTTTGCCAAGTTGAAACCTACAGCAACAAACACCCCTGGATGTGAGGCATCCATGTCTTAATGCATAACTTATTTTATGCATGGCAGTGAGCTGGTTAAGGGTGGAGACTCTCTGGCCCACTCTTGCCCCCTAATTGCCCACTGTGTGCCCATGCCTGGTACTCTCTCTTCACACTGTCACGTGAAGCTTCAGGCCAGTGTTGCCGAGTAGATTCCTGATAAACAGAACATCATAGGAACACACCGCCTCACACCTATGAGGTAGGCATTCATTCCCACAACTAAGTCATCCTGTTAGATGAGGAAAGGAAGATCTAGTCTATGGGCCAAGAGTATGAAAGCATTGAGATGTTGAAAGTAGTTAGGTGCACTGGAATATTCTGTCACGTAGTTACCACTGCAGGTCCGTTTAAGGCCACACTAGAATCTCTTCTGCCCTTTCCCTCTTAGGCTTGCAGACGTAAATACAGCTCTAAAGGACCATGGAAAGAGCTCTCTGAGTAGCTGGGACAGTGAGGTGACCTCCTGCTTAATTTCTAACTGCACATGTTCTCTTGGCCTCTGCAGAAGTCCCTTGACTGCACCATGCCTACCCAACCGACCTGCTGCTGGAACGCTGTCTGACAGTGTGACGGAAGCCACCTGGCATCAGCCTGAAAAGAACTGCAAAATCTCAGATGAGCATTTCTTTTCCCATCCGTGGTTGGGATGCTGTGCACAGCCAAGCATCGTGGAAACCTCTGATATTCGGGAGCCTGCTGAATACTAAAGAGGGTGGGGGGAAAATGAAAGGAAAAGGAGAAAGATGTCTCGGTCAGAAGTTTTTCTAATCGGTATGGATTTTCCCCCGTTTCAGTGGATTTGAGAGGCTGTAGGAAAAGGAAAGGGGAAAAAAAATCAAAAGCGGATTATTACCCTGAGCTGCGCTTCTTTTTCATGCTGAGCCGTGACAACAGCTCTCTGCCTGGCCTATCTGCATGCTAAAGGCTGTGGGATGACACAGGCAAAATATTGACAACTGAGCTGAGATTATAGGTTACTTGGATCCTGAAAGATAGAATCAATTAAAAAGGAGCTTTCCACTCACCAGCTAAATTAGCTTCGGGAAAACGGATCTGCTTTTCCCTCCAGTGTCTGGAGGTACAGGTGAGGTGAGATCACCCAAAAGACTGAAGTAGGAATTTCTCCTGTATAAGCACCCACGTGCACACTCACACGGACACACTGCACGCTTGGTACACAGTGGTTACTTGATAAGTATTGGTTCTACGTGTGACTGCTTTTGAACACGCTCATATATTTATTTACATGTACTACAGTTACCTACACAACCTTCTGGATTGTCCTTGTTTTCCAAATGTTAAGCATGAGCTCTGCCAAATTTCTACAGGAATCTACCAGGTTTACCTCTTCCTTTCTGTCTTTATCATAAAAGACCATAAAATAACATGTTATTTTAATATATGAAAAAATTAAATATTTATCCAATCTCCTTCGGCCTACCCTTATAGGAAAAGGTGGACTTGACCTCTATTACAGTCACCTAGCAATGCAACAGAAAACAAACCAGACCACTGAGTGTTTTGTTCACCCTTCCCCTGGCCCCACTTGCTAACCTCCAGCAACAGTCACATAAGAGCCAAGCGCGGAGCCTCACTTTAGTCATCTACCTGAGGCTCTCGTGTAGTCTCAGAGTCTCAGTGTAACCATCTGGTTATGTGTGACCTTGGAAAGAGACCTTGGAAAGAGAGCATCATCCAAAAAGACTGTCCAGGCAGTATTTCTAGCACTTTAGCCTTGCAATTCACTTAGGCATTGCCTCTTTGGGATCTGCAGTTTTAAGTAGGTTAAGATGAAGCCTCAGAGCCTTTCCATTTATATGTGGAGAATTTAGGTGAGGAAAAGAGTAAAACAACTATTTGTCGAATTGCCCTTGAGCTTCCTCGTGCAGGATGATAGTTCAAAGATGGTGCCTCTCAAGGGAGGTGGAACTGAAATAGCACAGCTCAATATAAGGTATTGTGATGGGCTGTTGGCAAGGTATTCTCAACAGGGACCAGAGAAGGGACCTGTACTCTGCATAGGGAGCACTGACCTGGAGGATGAATAGGAGTTTGCTCAGCAGAGATGAAGTGGGATAGATTCTGGCACAGTAGAGCCCAGGAGCTAAGAGTGAGACCTACAGTAGTGCACTATTAAGAGGCGGAATCACTGCATGGAGAGCAATGGTCAGAAGTGAGGGTGGCAAACTTGACAGTGGCCCAGATTTTGTTGGGCCCCACAATACTCATGACTTCATCCTTTAGGCAGTGGGAAGTTCTTCATGGCCCACAGGTCCATAGGCTGGGAACGCTGCACTAAAGGCTGAGTTCTGCGAAGACAATTCAAAAACCTGTGATTTTTCCCTCAGATGTGGCAAGCTTTGGCCCCAGCATATCCCAGATGATGCCAAAATATAACCTTTCAGGGTGGTTCTGCCCTTCTACAGGCATCTTCAATCCAGCTTGCAAGGAGCCTCCAATTCTACTCAAAACTAGACAGATGTCTATGGTTAGCCGACAGGACACGGTGTATAGATGAGCCTAACTTTTCTTTTACATAAGCAACTTCCCTCTCCCTGTAGTGTGTCAATTCATGCACCATTCCCCAGCATAAGACCTAATAAGGCCTCTTCCTGATGGTATATTTTTGTCAACTTGTGATTTCTATCTCAAGCAGATGGGCTGAGCTGGTTCCCTAAGAAGGGGTAACAGGAAAGCCAAATGGCACCAAGAGCAGTCATCAGCCAGGGCGGGTAACACACAAGGGATGAAGCAGCAGAGAGTCATGGAGAGAAACAGAGGGTTGCCATCTGTGTGTTGCCAGAAGAGTTACAAGGGCTGACTGTAGCTACTGGCTCTACCTGCCATGAAAATGGCACAGGGCTGCTAACACTAAGCACTGGTAGTTCCTGATATTCAAAGCTTGGGGCCGTTTACACTAAAAGAGTTTCACTTTTCTATGCATCATCTTTATCTGAATTGAGCAAAATTACCCTCAGCTGACTGGTAACAAAGGAAGAGAGACAGAGAAGTCAAGCACAGATGTATGCATCCCTTAGGAGCTTCTCAGAATGTGGACAGGGAA
Source organism: Thryonomys swinderianus (assembly GCA_004025085.1). NCBI lineage: Eukaryota > Metazoa > Chordata > Mammalia > Rodentia > Thryonomyidae > Thryonomys > Thryonomys swinderianus. Next base: position 2,286 of record PVIC010000898.1, on the reverse strand, counting down.
CTGAGTTCAGAGAGTGGAAAGCACTCAAGGCCAACTGTGATTGAAACTGAGCCTCATCAGGGGGAACAGAAAAGCACAACAGAGAAAATTATCTTCCTCGGCAAAAGAGAAGAGAGGACAGCAGTTAGTCAACACTTTGAGGAAGTGACATGAAGAGGCCACAGTGTGGAGGTGAACCCTAGGTTCTCTGCTCAGCCCCTAGTGGACATACTGCCCTGACTACCATCCAGATGGATAATCCAGGGAGGAAGGTGGACATGTAGCTAGTGAGGGGTGTGCATGGAGGGGGGTGTAGAGTCCCGGTGAGAGGAAGACCTTTTCTCTACAGAATAAAGTCAATTCCACACATGATATCACATGGAACGCGCCATTTTCCTATTACCAAAAAAGATGCAAAGCACAACACAACAGGCAGAAAACAAGCAGATACATATGAGATGAGAACCATAAAAAAGAAAGTCAGATAATACCAAACAAAGCCAAACAAAGCCTCTTCTACACTGAGCTGCAATGACCCAGATTCGCAGCCGGAGACCCAGTGCTCCACTGGGGAAGTCGGCTGCCACAGTGAGTTAACCAGACCCAGAAACCAAAACACCAGCCTGCCCGGAGTCCCGTGGGGATGAAAGTTCCTGGAGAATCTATTCATGGCTTCCAATTTCCCCTCATCAGGCTGCACATTTGCCTGAGAGCAATTCCATGCTAAACATAACTCAGCCCAGAAAAATGGCCCTCTGTGCTTTCTTTTCATCGTTGAATCCTAGCCCAGCTTAAGTAACACCACCACGCGACACACACAAAGCAGTGAGAGGCAGGCTCGTAATTGCATCAGAGGGCTGTGGGGGAGCCGCCCAACCCCCACCTCACAGACTCCTAACTACACTTGAGGGAAGAGGAAGGAGGGGCATGTAATTTGTTCATTTCTTACATTTTATGGAACACTTCACTTTGCTTTCAGCATAATTATTGTTGTACTTTTTGCTGTTTCCCATTTGCTGTGTTTTTTTAAAAACCCTCCACTCCTCCCGCTCACTTTTCTTAATGCATTAAAATTAATAACTCGTAACAGTGACCTAATTTGCTTTGAGTACTGTAACTCAGGGTTTTTTTTGTTTTGGTTTTCGGTTGTTTTTTTTTTTTTTTTTTTTATTCCCTCCCTCTCTCTCCCAGATCTGCAAAACCCTTGACATGTTACTGTGGCAACAGAAGCAAGTTGGTAAGTTCATGAATGAGCCCCATTGTGCTCTCCAAAGCCCCCTCTCCCTTCATTCTTTGTAGTGTTTGGATCTTGCCCTAGCCTGCCGAGCACTGCATTCAATTCGCAGAAATGGGGCTGCTCTTGGCGGCTTCCACTGAGGTCCATGTGCAATGCCCGCACCGCCCTGTCCCACTGGGAGACTTTGCTGCCAGCCATCCCTCAACTGTCCTAAGCTGCCTGAGGATCTGCGGCTCAACTGTTTCCCTTCTTTTCTCAAAGATTCTCCAATAGTAGAAGGTCCCTCTAACACACTCCCATTTTCAGGACTTTCCTGCCATGACTCTTATTCAACTAGAAGGGTGAGCCGCTAGATTCTCTATCCCCAGCCACCATCTTCCTTTCAGTGGGCTCCCTGCACAGTGTTCTGGTCCCTTTACCCTATTTCCTTTCCATGGCAGTCAGAGGGGTCTTACTACATGGTGTATGCAGTCATGTCACTCCCTGCATCACACCCCTTACAGAGTCTCGTTGGTGTCACGTGTGTTCCAAATCCTTTACACAGCTTGCCACACTCTTCATGGCCTACAGATGAGGCACCACCTCACCTCACTGCCCACTGGCCACCTCTGCACAAGCTCCTTCATAGCCACCTGACCGACTGGGAGAGGCCAGACGATGCCAGGGGCATTTCTTTCCAGGTCTGGCTCATTTTGATCCCTTTGCCTGAATCCTCCCATCTCCTACTCACACAGAGCCCTCTCTCCTCTTTGTTCCCTTCCTGTCAGTCACATCTCAAGCATTTATTGTTGTTATGTGACATTTCCCAAGGGGTTCCCTATCCTCCAGGACCACACAGTTTTGGGGATCCTAACTTTAGGACAATCTAAAGAAGTTTTGTTTTTTCTTTAAAAAAAAAAATCCCCCTACATATCTCCACAATGGTTGCACAAGGAGGGGATTAAACTAGGACTAGGGGTCCCATTTGACCCTGCCATCCACCTGCTAGGAATATACCCAAAAGAACTTAGAAAATCACAGTGGAAAGACAGATGTACACTCTTGTTCAAAGCAGCTCAATTCGTGTGCTC